>JZSA01000161.1:0-139426 GCA_000956155.1 Cotesia vestalis
GGACGTATGTCCGGAGACTGACTGACTCCACCCAAATTATTAAGTTTTACAATATATTTTAACCAACGAAATTTTGGTGATTTATTTAAAATTAAAACCTTCATAAAAGAACTTTAAAAATTAAGAGAGAGCTCCGCAACGGGCCCACCTGGGGTCTATCGACACCCTAACGAGGCCAGCCTGGAGAATAATTAATAAATATCGTTTAATTGAAAAACGCAAATTTTTCAGAACGTAACAGTGTCAAAGTTTAAAAATAGTGACTTTTGATAACAGACAGAAATATACATTTTAAGTTAGTAAAGCTATAATTAAACCAGCCGATAAGTTTTCTAAATGAAATACGGTGAATTATTTGTCATAGATTAAGAGAAGATAATAAATTTCTAAATAAAAAATAAATGAGAAAGTAATTACATGGATAATCTAAACATGTTGTTACCGTAAAAACAAAAAATAAAATCGTAGTAGAAATGTCACTTACGTTGAATTAATCCTTGGGGATTTCCGTGAAATCTTGTAAATCTACTTTTCGAATATTTAAAACTCACGGACTATTATCACATTAAACGTATTTTTTTTTCATTTTTGATATATTTATTGTCAGGGTTACTCATATCAGCAGAGATATGATTGTATATATATAATAAAATAATAGTTTTGTTTTCATTTTAAGTATAATAATCATAAAATGTTAAATTTTAACGATATGACGTGGTTAAAATTTCTTAATTGCAGTCTTATTATTATTATTAGTACTGATATTTTTATCAAAAGCATTAATGTGATACTTAACTTAATAAATCATTTATTTTTATGGCGACTCACACTATACTTGTATCATAGTTTATTTTTTTACCCGACCATTAATTATTATTCATGTTTTTTCAATCAACTAAACTCTCGATCAATTATTTTCAGATTTTATAACCATGACTGCCAGCTTAAAGTTGTTGCTGACCTTACTTTTTATCACCTCTCCAGCCTGGACTGCCAGTTGTCCAGGAAGCGAAAATTGTCAGACATGCGAAGTTGCTGCTAACGATATCTACTACCTGCATTACGGCATAATTGAAAATCTAGATTTGTCTTCTATATTTCATGGACCTGAAACTGCTATAATCAACTGCAAAAATCCGTCGAATAAATCTGATTTGTCTGATTTGAACTATTACGCTGATTTCAAGCATACAATAAAATTTGTAACTATTACAAATGTCAATGTAGTGACAGTACCATCCAATTTATTTTCAAAAGCATTTAATTTAGAATATTTGGACTTGTCACAAAATCAAATAACATTCATTTCTGATGAATTATTCAACGATTGTACGAATTTAAATAGTTTAAATCTTAGTTCTAATCACCTTTCGACCGAGAGTTTCAACTCTGACCAAGCTTTTCCAGGATTAGAAAAATTGGAGTATCTTGATTTATCTAACAACATGATATCGTCACTTGACAAGTAATAATGCAAAAAATATCACTTTTTAAAATAATTATTTGGCTATAAAGAATCGAAAATTAATACTTTGAAAAATATGTATTTAATACTTTCAATAATATATTTTTAATACTTAAAAAAAATTTTTTTTAATATCAAACTTCAACTTCAATACGCTAAAAAAATGCATTTTTCTTATATTTTTCATTAAAATTTAATTTAAAATCAACTGAGAGCTGTTTCATACACAAAAAAAAAACAAACTTCTTGCACCAAGAAATTTTGAAAGAAAACAAAAGTTATTTTGGAGCAAGAAGAAATTTTCTTGGTCCAAGAAAATTTTCTTGAATCAAGAAACTTTGACTTCATTCAAGAGATTTTCAATCTTCCTTAATATTTTCTTGAGCCAAGAAAATTTAACCTCCAGTCAAGAATTTTTTTTTAGTGTACATTTTTTTTTAAAAACATGAAAAAATGAACAAAAATTAAAAAAAAAAGTTATGATATTGTAGTTTAAAACTTTTTTATAAATTTTTCAATTTCGACCTTTAATCAACAATTTTATGACGATGCATATATTTTTCAAAAATCTTGTATTTTTTTCATCTCGTGTATTAAGAATAGATTAATTAAGAAAAAAAATTTTCTCAACATCAATTTTTAATTTTTATGGCCAAAAATATGTGTAGCCTTACTTAAGCATAATTACCTAATTATTTACATTACTTTTCTAATAATCAATTTTATTTTATAGAAATCTTCTGTCTGGACTTTCATCATTGCGTTATTTGGATATGAGTCGCAACAACATGAAAACTATTCATTCTCAAGCATTTCTCGGTCTATCAAGCCTAAAAACTATAGACTTTTCTTACAACGCCCTTACATTGAAGGAAAATAATATTCTTAACTTTGAGTATGGTCCAGTGTCACCATTCCACCACTCTCAACGAACTTTGGAAGAAATAAACCTTGCTTACAACAATATTGACGAAATTTTTGGAGATTGGATCTTTGCAACTAGATTAAAAATTCTGAATTTGAGTCACAATCACTTTAGTGTTATTGAGGTAAAATAAAATTTATAAATTCACCATTTTTATATTTTTAAAATCAAAAATCTGTTATTAATTTTTTTGTTAATAATTTTAGGACACAGAAATGCAGTTTCTGTCAAATAAAATTAATGTAGATTTATCTTTCAACGGCATAAAAAAAATAAATTACGGACAAGTGGAACTTTTAGATGAATATTCTGTAGGTGACATTGTTGTGAATATTGAGAATAATCCGGTTCAATGTGGCTGCGAGATGTCCAAAATGGCTCTATTTTTAGAATTGAAGTATCCTAAAATTGATAAGAGATTTATCAGTTCAGCAATTGATAAATTCAAGTGCGGCAAACAGAATAAGATCGCTAATTCGGTATGCAAATTAGATCATCCTTTGGAAACTGTAATTGGAGCGTGTCCTTCTCGTTGTAATTGTATGATTAATCCAGAGAAGAAATCCATATTTGTAAATTGCTCCTATCGTGGCCTCGATGAAGCACCAGCCACAATTCCTTGGTTCGCGGGAGCGAATGTCGAAGTGAATTTAACTGGGAACCACTTAACAAAAATTCCGTCGAGAAATCAAAAAGGATACGAGCATGTAACTGTTCTTGCATTGTCGCATAACAAAATTTCTAAAATTCCAATAGATATGCCATTGGAAAATTTAGAAAAATTATACCTGGACAACAATGAATTAGTAAGAATTAATTATGAAGTACTGGACGTACTGCGTACGTCAACGAAAATAAAAAATCTCAGTTTACATGGGAACAAATTAAAGTGTAATTGTCACGCACGTAATTTAACCGTCTTAATTCAAATGATGGAGCAGAAAATTCCTGAATTAAGAAATGTCACTTGTTATGGCTACGATTTACCTATTTATACAATCAGTTTAAATAGACTTTGTTATTCAACACGTTATTGGATTCTTGTCTTATGTATTATCATCGGTATCTTGGGATTTATCGGTGGAATAATTTTAACGCTATATTTGATTAAAAAAAATAGACATAATAACAGAAGAAAAACCGTTTATGATAACAAACATGGTGTAAAATCTATTTTTGTTGTGTAAAAACAAAATTATTATTTATTAAGATTAGGATTAAATGAAAAATGTATATATTTTTAAGATGGAATTATTTTTTATTTGTATTTATGCATCAGATGAATTTAGTTATAAAAAATATTGTATAGAAATATTTGATAACACTATAATAAATTAAAGTTCAAAATAGTGTAACCATGTTCTTTATGTTTTAACAATTATAACTTTTAAAAAATACTTATCTATATTATTAAAAGAATAAGCAAAATTTTGTGACGGAAAAAAGAAAAATAGAAAAATTACAGTTTATAATGTAACGTGGCGCTTCGTGATGAAAACTGGGAAAATTATAGTTTCAGATTGTAAGTATTACAGATTTTATAAGAATTACATTGTAAAATATAATATTTACATTGAAAGCCTTGAAAATTAACATTCAAAGTTTGAATTAGAAAAATGTTATTTCAAACTGTAATTTTTCTAGTTTTGAATATGACGGGACACTTATTACTCTTTATAATGTAATTTTTCGTTTTCTTTTTTCCGTGTAGTGTATTTATATGATAAAATGGGTTTTTATGGTTAAATTTGATATCGTTGGAAAAGTCTTGACCTGGAGTTGTGCCTTTTCATGGTTTCATATCATTCTCACCGATAGTCAATTTATATGATGATAAGTATTTAGGCGCCATTCAAAAATGCTCTATCTCTAGATACAAGAAATGACCTTGTATCTCGTGAACTTTTAACATTTTTAAAGATATAAACTCATCCTGATGTTACACTCGTCGAGACCTTTCCCCTTATATCTTTAAAAATGTCAATAGTTAAAAAAGTACAGTGCAATTTAACGAACGTAATTATTTAATAAAGCAAAATTTTATTTATCTATAGCTCACAAGTCACGGCAGTCACATAGTGACTGCCAAGGTTGGTAGTAATTTATTAATGTATTAATAAGAAGGTAACGTCATAGATACTTTATTAGACCCACTACTTACTTGTCAATTAATATCACACTTTAATTTCAGTTTACTTCGAACCTCTTCTATCAAAGCATCTTGTGCAACGCCTATTATTTATTATCAGATCTAAATTTTAGTTGCCGCAATATTGAACTTGAAGAAATTTCCAATCTAGTTTATTATTTTAACGATGTAGTTGAATCAAAAAAGTTTTTAGTGGGTGTGAAAGAATGAATTAATCGTGAGTAAAAATTGACGACAACAGCAATAAAAAGTTGTTTTATAAATTTAAGTCTTAAATTCAATAACATACAAGATCAAAATTATTTTATAAATCAATAAACATTTAATTGTGGGCTTACCGGTCATTAAAATTTGACATTTTATAAACTTTGATACACATATATCGTAATGATGTTCTTATCATTTTCTAATGACTTTGTTCAACTTCAAACTAACTTTGAAGTACTTATCAATAAGGTGCTCTTTATCATGTTCTTCAGTTTAAAAAAATAAAACAATAAAAAAATAAGTAGAGGTATTGATACAGACTGGATCAAAAAGCAAATTTTTTCCACCATACCACAACTTGTGATATAATTTTTAACATTACAATTTACAATGTGAGTTATTTTTAATTATATCAATTTTGAAATAGATTTTTAAACGCCACCAAATAATTCTTATTGAATGACCATAGTTGTGATGAGATTTATCAAATCAGTGGATATCTTGCAGCGTACTTCTTTTATATCTATGAGATTATATTTTTATAGTAACTCTGATATCGATTGACGCGTATTACATGTTTATCGTTTAATGTTTATAAGGATAGTTGTGTTATAAGACAAGAACAAGTCAGTGTATTCGGATTTAGAAAATTGCAAATCCAATGCAGAATCTGATCAACAAACAAAGTTAAATATGCACTTTTACTCAATCATACAGTCGGAAAAAAACTTTTTACTGGATTAAATGAATTTATTCATTAATTTCTATAAATATTAAATCTCTGGTGCTTATAAAAAATCTTTTAAAAAATTTTCACTTATTTTCAGAATCGAAATAATGACTTGGCTTCAATGGTGTCTGGCGCTCAGTCTCATCTCATCAAACTGGGCCAACGTATGTCCGAAAGGTGAACTCTGTAAATCATGTGAGATTTTAGATCCAGGGGAGTACAGAATAATTTGTGGAAATCATTTTCCAACTTTCATGATTGACTACAAGCCGGAAACTTTCTTAAATGTTTATTGTGTGGGTGGCGACTTTATTGACTTTGACCTAGGTTCAGTTCAACAAGTTAAGTCGGTTCAATCTCTCTACTTTGAAAATTGCGCGTTCTCCGACCAAGTCAGTCTTGGAAAGCTTGTAAAGAATATATTCAACGATACTGTGGAAGAATTGAGCTTTGGAACGTGTTCGAATTTAGCAACAGTATTGACTCAAGAGAGTTTAAAAGATTTTAAGAAGCTTAGAAGTCTTGATCTGCAAGGAAACAGTCTATCGAATTTAACTAGTGAACCATTCAAGGAACTTCCCAATCTCACGGTATTAAATTTTGCTATGAATGATTTGAAGGAATTACCACCAAAATTTTTAAACGTTCCGAGTCTTGAAACAATTGAACTGGGTCTTAATAAATTAAAGGTAATTAAACGATCGAACTTTGAAAATCTCCCACATCTCGTTTTTTTAAACTTATGGAAGAACCATATTACTGAAATTGAAGCAAATGCTTTTGACGATGTTCGTGGCCTCAAATCAATTGACTTACATGGCAATAAATTGAGAAATATACCACAGGGTATTTTTTCAAAGTTATCGAAACTCAAAACGATTAATTTGTCGTTAAATAATTTCACCAATGACTCATTCCCAGAAGATTTGTTCCGTTACAACGACATGCTGGAAACTTTAACAATGACTAGTAATCATCGTAATATTACAACTCTACCAAGTGGATTCTTAAGTAATCTAACTAGCTTAAAAAAAATAAATATGGAAAATAATGGATTCCATCAAATACCAGAAGATTTGCTCTGGGGATCAAGAAGCCTTGAAACTTTAAAATTGCAAGATAATTATATTTCAACAATACCACGATATTTCTTCAGAGATTCAAAAAATTTGAAGTTTTTAGATATGAGCGGAAATACAATTGATCATCTAGCGGATGATGTTTTTGAATCGTTGCGGCAACTTACAAATTTAAATTTAGCCAAAAATCGGATTAAATTTTTAAGCTCGTAAGTAATATTTTGATCATTGAAATTCACTTGTCACATCTATCAATATTTTGTCTCTTCTTTAAAACATATTATTTGATTACATTAATTGTTTTTGTCTTTTTTTAGCAATCATCTAACTGGATTGTCATCACTCGAAATTTTGGACATGGACCGAAATAATATGGTTCACATTGATGGAAATGCATTCAAGGACTTGGAGAAATTAAAAATTGCGCATTTCTCTTACAATCAACTAAATTTGACAAACACAGGACTGAGAGATGTATATGGTTATCGATCACCATTCCATAAATGTGTGTCTACGATAGAAGAGATATATGTCGATCATAATAACATAGTAGATATGTTTCAAGACTGGACTGAAATGACCCATTTGAAGATATTGGACGTGTCTCATAACAAAATATTTTATTTACATGTACGTTATAAACTTAATTTTTTACATGATACGTAACTATTTATTCGTTGAGGAGTCTAATGTTCGACGCTCAAATCGATTAACTGCAAAAAAGTACACCTCCTTTAAACTACCTCTTTTTACTTCAAACTACTTGGAAAAATCTTTTTTGATGACTTTGGAAAGAACTCCCATGCGAAATTTTAAATTCGAGTTGCTTGCAAGTCTTCAAAAAAGAAGTTTTCAATTACTTATTAAATCTTTATAATTAAAACGACGTCTAATAAATAAAAAATTTAAATTTAATACATTAAAGATTATGATAAATATAAAGAGAATGCAATTCACAGAATTATTGTGCTGAGTTATTATTTTAATTGTCGACATGAAAATTCTATATTTTAAATTCTTATTTTCTATATTAATTTCCAAGTTTAAGTTGATTTGACTTTTTTATATACAAACTATTTAAACTAATTTTATTCAATACTATATTATGTACTCACAGAAATTGTTTTCTTGTAAAAACTGTATGTACTATGTAATAGAAATTGCCACTTGGCCTGTGTCTTGGCATAAATAAACAAAATCTAATCTAATCTAACTAAAGATATATTGATGAAATAATTTAATTAAATCATGTTTTAATTTTTGTTTCAGGCAAGAGATTTGACATTATCGTCTAAAAAAGCTGAAGTAGATTTGAGATACAATATGATTGAGTCTATTAATATGTATAGAAAAGCTTACGAAAAATTAATAGAAAAATATCCTCATGATGCAGTTATAAACATTGGAAATAATCCACTCAAATGTGACTGTCAAATATATGATCTTCTTCAATATTTTGAGGGAGAGCTTTCTTATCAACGTCAAAGATTTAATTTAAAAGTTGACGATTTAAAATGTGACTCACCAAAAAATATGAAAGGTCTCGCAGTAAAAAACTTCAAGTCTAAGAACTTCACCTGTGTCTATCGTGATTCAGAAGTCAATGATGATAAGTCCTGTCCAAACCAGTGTGAGTGCACAACAAGACAGTCAGATAAAGCTTTTTTAGTGAATTGTTCGTATCGTGGATTAAGAGAACCCCCTCAATCTTTCAACAATCCAGGTCATAACGTTGAAATGGATTTATCAGGAAATTTTTTAAAGACAATGCCTTCATTGAATCAAAAAGGATATGAAAATATTACAATTTTACGGCTAAACAACAACAATATCAGCAGTATTGACGCTGATAATTTATCAGATACATTAGAAGAATTATATTTGGATCATAATAACATGACTGAATTGGACGGTAAGGTTTGGAAGAAATTAGAGAATTCAACAAAAATCAAACACCTCACTTTGCATGAAAACAACTGGAGATGTGATTGTGAAACTCGAGATTTAATTGATTTTGTTCAGCATAAAAGAGTGAAGATTCCGGAATTAGAAAAGGTCCATTGTCATAAAGCCAAGAGACCTATTTTTTCAACTCCTATAGACGAATTTTGTCCATCCGATCTATATTGGTTAATTGGAATTTGTGTGGGCATTGCTTTGTTTGGAATCCTTATTGGCGGAATCTCAGCATTGTACTATCGCTATCAACATGAAATAAAAGTCTGGCTATACGCCCATCAGTGGTGTCTCTGGTTTGTCACCGAATCCGAGCTTGACAAGGACAAAACCTATGACGCATTTATAAGTTTTTCTCACAAAGATGAAGAGTTTATAGTGAACGAATTAGTTCCAAAACTTGAACAAGGACCGAAACCATTCAAAATATGCGTGCATTATCGTGACTGGTTGGTCGGTGAATGGATTCCGCAACAAATTGCGCGATCGGTTGATGAATCACGGCGAACAATCGTTGTTCTCTCACCAAATTTCTTGGAAAGTATATGGGGTAAAATGGAATTTCGTGCAGCTCACAATCAAGCTCTTAGTGACGGTCGAGCTAGAGTTATTGTTATTCTCTACGGCGACATTCAACCATCTGATATCACTGATCCTGAACTTAAAGCTTATCTTACTATGAACACCTACGTCCAGTGGGGTGATCCTTGGTTTTGGGACAAACTCAGATATGCTCTTCCCCACTCCAAAGATATAAAGAAAAAAAAGAGCAATGTTTTTGAAAACCACCAGCCCACTTTGCAAATAGTAATTGGAATTTGTGTGGGCATTGCTTTGTTTGGAATCCTTATTGGCGGAATCTCAGCATTGTACTATCGCTATCAACATGAAATAAAAGTCTGGCTATACGCCCATCAGTGGTGTCTCTGGTTTGTCACCGAATCCGAGCTTGACAAGGACAAAACCTATGACGCATTTATAAGTTTTTCTCACAAAGATGAAGAGTTTATAGTGAACGAATTAGTTCCAAAACTTGAACAAGGACCGAAACCATTCAAAATATGCGTGCATTATCGTGACTGGTTGGTCGGTGAATGGATTCCGCAACAAATTGCGCGATCGGTTGATGAATCACGGCGAACAATCGTTGTCCTCTCACCAAATTTCTTGGAAAGTATATGGGGTAAAATGGAATTTCGTGCAGCTCACAATCAAGCTCTTAGTGACGGTCGAGCTAGAGTTATTGTTATTCTCTACGGCGACATTCAACCATCTGATATCACTGATCCTGAACTTAAAGCTTATCTTACTATGAACACCTACGTCCAGTGGGGTGATCCTTGGTTCTGGAACAAACTAAGATATGCTCTTCCTCACTGTAAAATTAAAAAAGCTAAAAAAAATAATACATTTGAAAACCACCAACCAACTATAAAGAAAGTAGATGAGAAATATACCGAGTCGATATCATAGTCGTCAGTTTTAAGTTTAGATCAATGGAGTTGTGATGACTAATTGTAAAAATTAATTTCATCATTACAAGAAATTAATTCAAATATATCAGTAGGAATTTTTTTTTATTATTCAATTTACATATGATATTTTTCTTATTATTTTTTTTCATTGTTTATTTTAAGATCATATAAAGTTGTTAAAGTTACAATTATATTGTAAGTTTTTTATATTTATTAAAAAAAACTTCATTGTTATTTTTTTTATGTTAAGTTATATACATTTTTCACATTTATATTTTTTCACATTTTTAAAATAGTTAAATAGCTTTATTTTAAGATTATTAATAAAATGTATAACTATCAGGTTTGGCGAACTTTTTTTTTCTCAAATTATTTATATAAGTAGTTGACAATTATAATGGTAAATTTGTTATTTGTTAAACTGATACCTATTCAGAGAGTAAGTATTTAATAAATTTAAAGCAACTGAGTTTTTAGCTGTAAAATATTAAACAGAATTTATTTTTAATATGATACAAGTTACTGAAAGTTTATTGTATGTACATTATTTATAATCTTAGTAAGTCGTCATCACTATCTGACTGACACATTGTATCTGGGCCATCCAGTAATGCATCTGCTTCAGAGCTTGTACTTATCTAAAATTTCAAATGATTTTACGATGGTAATTTTATTATGAATATCATGCAAAAACAAATAATTTAAAAAATAAATTTTATTTTTATTCATAATTGTAGTATAAAAATTATTGTCATAATACATTGAGTACATGTATAGATTCATGCGTGTACAAGACTACAGATCCCTTTATTAATTTTTAATAGCGATTCAGAGATCTGCACTCTGACACTCTTCAAAATACAAATATAATAAAGCAATTGTGCATAATACAAACTAAAAATAATACATAAAAAATTATAAAAGCTAGCTTTGATGATAAAAAAAATAAAAACAAGCACAAATGTTTGAATTTCTATAAATTCAAGTCATCTTCAAATCAGCTCTTTTAATTAGTTGTTTCTGAAATAAAAGTATAAAAATATAACTAAAAATATAATAAATAATAATTTTTTGATACGCTTCAAAATTTTTTGCTTTAAAAGTTTGAAAACTGAATAATAAAAAACTAAAAAATATTTTAGTAAATTTCTATGTATAAAAAAACTCCAAGCAAAAATAAAAATTTCAGAACGCATCGCAAAAATAAATTGTAACGTGTGCATGTGTAATAAATAAATAAAGAAAATATTCTCACCTTATATACTACATAAACAACACTACATTTTTTAAACAATAGCGTAATCAATGCAAATGTGTATTTAAACCTTACAAAAGTAAAATAGTGTGATGAAAATCATTTCAGTGTGCGCATTCAATATAAATTCAATCCAATAAATTTACCTTTGAATACCGCATCCTTACATCTGACTTCTTCAAAAATCTTCATCGAAGGCAAGATTTTACACACTCTTGTACTTTGACATTCAAAAAACATACCGCCAAAAAAATACTACTTCCGACCAAAATGGAGACGATTACTATTCCAGTAACTAAAGTAAGTAACCGAAAAATTTCCAAAAAAATTTTAGTCAGGTAGTAATTGCTATATTACTCACAACAGGTAAAGTATTTTCAAGAATACATTACCATAAGAATTTCCTTTGGTATGCTTATCGTCAGTCGATGCCTCAACAACTTTTGATGCTAAAGAAGACGATGCTTGATTTATTATATCTGCACTTTGTTTAAAAACTGGTTCTTTAATTTGAGTCTCTCGCTCATAGTTAGATGACGAAATCTGTAAAATATAAAACATAAAATAAATTATTAATTGTTTATTTTATGTAAGTTTCTCTTGATTATAAATTTTATCAAAAAAATCATCTTGTTAAATCATTAAAAACATGTCCGAATGATTAATCGTTATAAATTTTATCTCATGAATTCTATCGCTAATCATTAAATTATCAATGAACATACATAGTACTCATAAAAATGTTACACAAGTATCTATATCAAAGGCTTGAACCTGCTGAGCTAGAAAGTAGTTAGAGTTGCGGATACTATTTACACTAATAACAAAATAAATAATATAAATGAGGTACTATTACACCGTTTACGCTATTATTGACAGACTAAATTAATTATACTTGTTATCAAGTGTCGAAATTTATCAGTCTCTGATATGAATGACTGAAATTAAAAATTTTTAATTATTACTCTTAATATAGCAAAAATAATCTAAAAAATTATGATTTATTATGACCAAACAACGGAGTTCAAGTTCATATAGTACTCAATTATGATTGAATTCCTCACAATGTTTCTTTCACAGCGTTCTTTCAGATATTTCTTGAGGTATAGAAGATAATTTTCTTATTGTGTGCATTATACAATAGCGGGCACAATAGATATTTAAATGCACTAATGTATTATGCATTTTCGTCTTTTAAATATTTATTTTTGAGAAAATAAATTATATCTCTAGACTAGCTGTAACAATTTGATTTAGAATTGAATTATTTTTTTTTAACATATGCAGGATCTACGAAAATTTACAACCGTAGGACATCATAAAATCATTAGAAACTGGTTTTTAGTGGTCTCCTTGGTGAGAATTAAGGAAGTATACTTTTAACGAAATGTGAATGCCCACGCTTTTAACAAATAATAAAATATGTATTTTTTTTCCGCATTAAAATTTTTTTTTTCCTTAACTATTTACGTTAGACTCCTTTTTTGTCCTTATTTAAATTGAACATATAATTCTAGATAACGTAGGTAGAATATATATTTTGCATGTGATTTTGAACAAGTAAATATTTTTCTCATTAAAACTTAGATACATAATTATCTCAAGCATTAAGTACGTCTGTTTTAGAAGACTGTAAATAAATTTAGCTTAATTATGCCAAAATTTCAATGTCTATAAAAGTTACAACTAAGAAAGATAATAAATCTCAAATAAAGTGCAACTTTAATTTTACATTACAGTAAAACGTTTCTAAGCAAGAAACCGCTATTCTTAACAAATTATCGAGTAAAATAAAATTTTTCTACTGGTAATAAATGCTGTATAAATTTACCCAATTCAAAGACTTTTTTTGTATCCTAAAAAATTAGTTCTAAAGAATTTTTATTTTCTTCAGGCGAAAAATTTTAAACTCAGTAAAGGACATGAATATTTTCTATTAAATTTTCTCTCACTAAAATAAAATAAGCATTACTCAGGATTTACTTTCACGAAAAAAAAAAAAAAAATTTCTTTTAAAGTGTGAACAGTTAAAAATAAATAACAAAAGAAAATTTACTCTTCAGCATCTGGACACCAGATTTTCATAAAATTTTCCCGAAATCTCGCTAATATAAATTCAAGGGCACAAGGGCTTTATCTTCTAAATCTAATCCAGGTGTTTGTACGAACTGACAAGACTATCTCAATTGGTTACGCTTTTATAGTGTGTGAAACGTTGCACAGGAGAAAAACACATGTTAATTAGATAGATATAGTTGTTAATAAAAAAATAGGATTTGTAGATAGCAACGTAAAATAAAATACTTATATTAAGTTCAAGAGTCATAAGCCACAAGTTTCTTGTCTTAATCTGGCAGATAATGACATGAAAACGGAAAAAGGTGGTAGATCATATACATTTATTTATATATATATATATATATATATATATATGATAACCAATGGTCGTAGGCCTGCATGTACATGTGTCTGGCGTCAAAAATTGAGGACTCGTACAAGAAAAATTTAACAGACTTTTCAGTAACAGCTCTACAAGTGATCCTGACGAAAAATCAACAGATATCTAAAGCCGCCTGACAGGAAGTATAATCTTTTATCTAAACTAATCTTATTAAGTCCCACGCTCTTAAATGCAGACACCGTAATAGTACATCCATGCTGCTTTTCGTTTTAGTTTATTTTTCATCAATCTCTAGAAGACTTTTACATGTTGAATGTATTTTCTATTAACTTGAGAATGCTAAAGTATTTTTATATTTGTGAGGTAAAAGACCCAGTTGTTGACACTGACCTAGTTGATTGACACATAGAAAAAAAAATTTTCTTGAATCAAGTAAATAATTTTGACGAATTTCATCTTCTTGATTTATGTAGAAAAATTCTTAAACTAAGAAATTTTTATGGGTTTAAATAAATTTTACTTAATTCAAGAATTTTTCGTCTTGATCCAAGACAATGAAACTTTTCAAAATTATTTTCTTGGTTTAGAAATTATTCTCTTGATTCAAATTATTTTTTTTTTCTGTGCACTTGCAATTTTTTTTTAATTAAAAAAAATAAAATGTTCTCAAAAAACCAATTATCTTAAAATTTATAATTCAAAAATTGTCAATAACTGGGTCTTTTACCTAAACCCTACTAAAATATTTTTTTAGTTGATCATGATTGTCACTTCCCGTATTATATGTTTGTAAAAAGATTTTCATCGCGAATTATATAATGATAATTATACACAAAGCTTTAAAATAATTTATTACAAATTAAATTATTATTTTTTTATACTGCGAACGCATTCAAGAGGATACACATCAAGGCCGTTAATTTATAATTAATCATTTTAAGTCAATTAAGAAGATAAATAATAAAACTACGTATAGTTATAATTCGCAAATTTAAATTATTTGAGAGCTAATTAGATCATTGAACGTAAGTAAACCTGAAAATCAACAATTCTCACAGATCAACATTAAATTATCTATGAATAAAAAAAATTTAATTGATTTTTCAAAGTACTACTGGATAAAGTGTAATCAATTTTTAAAGTATGTCTCACAAATCTTTATCACGATTGATAAAAAAAATATTTATTTATAATTTATTTTAGATTATAAATAAACAAATATTCGCAATAAATATTATTCTTTATTTCTCATTCTCTAACTTTTAAAATCAAGTTATTTATGACCAATAATTCGCATAAAATTTTTATTGCACGCTAATAAATATTTTGGAGTAAGCATTAAAATTTCTGAGATTGGCTGAATAAATCCATTGAATTAGGAACATTACAAGCTTAGAGTAAGAATTTTAAATTTATAATTATTTAAAATTATATTATTTCGCATAATGTTGCAGCAGTTAAGCCGGTACAAGATGCCCCCTCTCCATTTATCCGGATCTGTAAATTGTGGGAGAGATGACGACACAGCCAGTTCATTAGGCCTACTCTTTGCTTCTTGGTTCTTGCCTGTTAACATTATACTTTCATTTCAGTTTGCGTCAAGTCTCCATATAGTGAACATCATTTCATGAGTTGTTTGTTATTAAATTTTAAACATAGATGTAACAACTTTCTCTTTTACAGAGTGCATATTTTTCAATATTAATTTATTTGCAACTTAATTTTAAAAAATTCAGTGTTCTGTGAATATAATATTGTGTAAAAATAAGGAAATCGATTCAACAAGTTTGATTACATACTACAATAAAATTATTCTTAGAAGTAAGTAAACATTTAATTAAGGATTAACATGTCATAACAGTGTAAGATTTTAAAATTTTTAGACACTGATAAAATAATTTTTGCTCTTATCACCTAATATTTTTACTCGTGAATCACGTGTGTGCTTTGTGTGAAATAATTCTTGCTATAGAGACTTGACCGGAAAGTTAATTTTTCTCAGCGATATCACAACTCATGACGTAATTCAAAAACTACTGAGAAACCCAACGTGGATTTTTAAAAATACTAATATTATGTTGTAAATAATTTTTTTTTATCAATCGATTACGTATTTATTTTGCCGATACACGCTCTCGTGTTTGCCATTCAGAGAAACTTAGATAATTTTCAAGTAACGTTAAATATTTAACAATTACAACTGTTTGTTGATAAGACGATGCCACTCAATTAAATGTTTTCCTTGTAAACAGTAAAATTTGGAAAACAAACGTGATTCAGTATCAATGACATCCAATATCCGGCAGAGATTATAAATAAAATTGATATTTATAACGATTAAATTAAACTTTTCCTTATCATTAATTCGAATATCATTACATCGGGACAGGTAAATGCATATTAAATTTATATTGAGGGAAATATACATCTACTTTATGATGTGTGATCATTTAAAACATAAATTACCGTGAGACGTACTATTAAAAACAATAAAATAATACGTGTTTATATTTTTATCTCTCGAGTGAGCCATTCGAATTGTCTATTTCTCTGGTGGAGAGGAGGCTGATTGATAAACCGCCGGAGCAGTGAGCAATGTAACACTAATCTTTTGTAGTGATATGTAATTGAATTTATTTTCCACTTGGTTTTTCTAGGAATGATGATCAATAAAACAAGATTTTTACTGTCAGCAGTAATAATTATTGTATTAAAATGTTAATTGCGCTGAAATAAAGTTGTAAAACATGATCAAGTCTTGGTAAATAAATGCCAATAGCGACGATGAGATTTATTAAATTAGAGTAGATTATGCAGCATATTTCTATTATATCTGTGAGATTATATTTGTTTTAAACTCTGATATCTGTTGACTAATATTTTATAGACTTATCGTTTATCAGTTGAAGTTTTCAATGAAAATAAATGGTTTTATTGCGCTATAGGAGGAAAAAAATCAAAAATATGCTAATCAAAATATCATAAATTTTGATAAAATAAGTTATTGATTAATTTACGGATGTTTTCAATCATTATCCGTTGTTCATTATCAAAGTTGACTGTATCGCGACGGAGAACTAGTCTGGCAAGATCGACGTCCTTGACTTGTATGTGAATGTATTATATTTACATGTGGAAAATGAACACATAGTTTTTATATACACGTATACATCTTCTTTTGTACGTGACATTCATTCAAAACTATAGATTTACGGTTACGGCGTATAGTATTTGTACTTGTAGTTAGTGCGTAAGCCTTGTGTTTACTAGCTGGGAAAAATTATCACTCTCCGACATCTATTTATACCTGATTGTAAGCGTTTAACAACTATTTTTGACAAGTATTTAGACAATGAGCGGGATTTTTATCGGGCCCAAACCCGTATGTCGGTGACAGTCGTACCGAGTTTACAATGGTACGTCTTCAGAGAAGCCTAAACGTAGCAATTTTGCTCAATTCTTTAAATGACTAGTTTAAACCTGGCTTATTATTTACTCCATACCTGGATATTTATGGAGGAATATTAATATTTAGCAATTATATTTTATGACTAAAGCTACTTAGAAATTGCTTCTTACTTTAAAAGTTTCAATTTTATTTTACAACTTTGAATTTTTTCGTTTATTTAATATAAATTACTTTTTAGTCCATGAGGCAAGAAAAAAAAGTTTTTTTGGGAAAAAATTTTCGCTCATCTAATTTTGCCTGCAGAATTAAAAAATCAGTAATTAGCTAAGAAATAATAAGAAAGATAACAGTTTCTATAAACACATTAATTGTTTAATGGAATATCTTAAAATTTAATGAGAAACATAATTAGAGTATTGGCCAAGCAATTTCATACAATAGATTTGTTTGACTAGAGTTAATTTCCTTTTTATAAAAAATAAAGTATGGAATTAAATTTATTCTGTGAGAAGAAAATGAGTAAATGAGATGTTAATGAGTAAATAATAATGCAAAATTAAAATTTTTAAATCGATAAAAATTTTTTCACGATAGCTATGTATGATTGCTTGGATAAATAATTAAAAAACATTAGCTAATGAATAGTGTTGGTTTTGCTATCAACAAAAGGTGATCTGCATTTTTTTCAAAATTAAAATTTCAAAAAAATTTTCTCTTAAATCGCCAATTTCTTGCCTCCTGGACTGTTGGATTATTTATTTTTGGATCGCGGACGGAAACGAGATATAACAATTGTTGTGCTATAAAACATAAATAAAAGTCGGTGTATCCGGATTTAGTCGATTTCACACCAAATACAGGATATGATAAACATAGAAAATTATCATGAATTTTTATACTTTGAACCTTACATATAAACCGTAGCAATAGTGCATATTCATAAATATAAGAGAGTTTTTCTTTTGAATAAATTTGACTCTAATCCTCTTAGTCCCTTTCAAGATTCTTGGAATAACATCCTTTTAACCTGTTAAATTTTAAAAAATGGTACTTTGTTAAATATATTCCTCAAGTCCCAAAATTTTTTTCTGTCTACTTGAAATAACGCCGTGTTTTCTATTCTTAACATTCTTAATACTTAGGAAATAGAATTTTACCCGTGGGTTATAATAATATAAATACTTATTTTTAAGTATTCAGTAAAAAATAAATTTCAACGAAATGAAATGTGGAATCATCATAACTTTTTTATCAAAATCTTTGTTTATTTTTTTTACTATTTGAAGTAAAAATAAATATGAAAAATAATATTATTTATTGTGTGCTCGTTAGATTAGATTAATTTGTTTACACATGTTATTATAACATGTGTCTATTCAATTGTTTATTGACACCCTTTCTAATAAATTTTTTGTATGTTTTTCAGAATCCAAAGATGAATTGGCTTCAATGGTATCTAGCGTTCAACATCTTATTACTATCTTGGGCTATCGATTGTCCCAAGGGTAACTTTTGCGGACCATGTGAATCTCATCCATTCAGGGCGTACGAAATCACTTGCAAAGCAGAAGAACATCCAAAGTTTATAGTACAATACAAACCCAGAAGCCATTTAATTATTAATTGTTTAGGTTCAAACAATTGGACTTATTTTGATCTTGGTTCAGTTCAACAAGTTAAGCCGGTTGAATATTTGAAGTTTGAAAACTGCGTTTTCTCTGACCAAGTCAATCTTGGACAGATTGTAAAAAATATATTCAATGATACTGTGGAAGAATTGAGTTTCGAAGCATGTACGAATTTATCGTTAGTATTGACTCGAGAGGGCTTAAAAGATTTCAAGAAGCTCAGAAGTCTTGATCTGCAAGGAAACAGTCTATCGAATTTAACTAGTGAACCATTCAAGGAACTTCCCAATCTCACGGTATTAAATTTTGCTACGAACAACTTAAAAGAATTACCACCAAAATTTTTAAACATTCCGAGTCTTAGAAAAATTGAACTCGGTTGGAATAATTTGGAAGTAATTAAACGATCGAATTTTGAAAATCTCGGACACCTCGTTTTTTTAAATTTATGGAAGAACGATATTATCGAAATTGAAGCAAATGCTTTTGACGATGTTCGTGGCCTCAAATCAATTGACTTACATGGCAATAAATTGAGAAATATACCACAGGGTATTTTTTCAAAGTTATCGAAACTCAAAACGATTAATTTGTCGTTAAATAATTTCACCAATGACTCATTCCCAGAAGATTTGTTCCGTTACAACGACATGCTGGAAACTTTAACAATGACTAGTAATCATTGTAATATTACAACTCTACCAAGTGGATTCTTAAGTAATCTAACTAGCTTAAAAAAAATAAATATGGAAAATAATGGATTCCATCAAATACCAGAAGATTTGCTCTGGGGATCAAGAAGCCTTGAAACTTTAAAATTGCAAGATAATTATATTTCAACAATACCACGATATTTCTTCAGAGATTCAAAAAATTTGAAGTTTTTAGATATGAGCGGAAATACAATTGATCATCTACCGGATGATGTTTTTGAATCGTTGCGGCAACTTACAAATTTAAATTTAGCCAAAAATCGGATTAAATTTTTAATCTCGTAAGTAATATTTTGATCATTGAAATTCACTTGTCATTTCTATCAATATTTTGTCTCTTCTTTAAAACATATTATTTGATTACATTAATTGTTTTTGTCTTTTTTTAGCAATCACTTAACTGGATTGTCATCACTCGAAACTTTGAATATGGAACGAAATAATATGGTTCAAATCGATGGACATGCATTCAAGGACTTGGAAAAATTAAAAGTTGCATATTTCTCTTACAATCAACTCAATTTGACAAACAAAGGCTTGAGAGATGAATATGGTTATCGATCACCATTCCATAAATGTGTGTCTACGATAGAAGAGATATATGTCGATCATAATAACATAGTTGATATGTTTCAAGACTGGACTGAAATGACCCATTTGAAGATATTAAATGTGTCTCATAACAAAATATTTTATTTACACGTAAGTTATAAATTCAATTTTTTATACAATACGTAACTGAAGGTATATTGATGAAATAATTTAATTAAATAATTTTTTCATTTTTGTTTCAGGCAAGAGATTTGACATTATCGTCTAAAAAAGCTGAAGTAGATTTGACATTCAATATGATTGAGTCTATCAATATGTATAGAAACGTCTACGAAAAATTGATAGAAAATTACCCTCATGATGCAGTAATAAACATCGGAAATAATCCACTCAAATGTGACTGTCAAATATATGATCTTCTTCAATATTTAGAAGGAGAACTTCCTTATCTACACAACAGGTTTTATTTGAAAGCAGACGATTTAAAATGCCAATCCCCAGTAGAAATGAAAGGTCTTGTAGTTAAAGACCTGAAATCTAAGGACTTGACCTGTGTGTATCATGATTCAGAAGACACTGGTAATTTATGTCCAAGCCCGTGTAGCTGCAGAGTAAGACCATCAAATAAAGCTTTCATAGTTGATTGTTCGTACCGCGGATTGAGAGAAGCTCCACAACCTTTCACCAATCCAGGTCATCATGTTGAAATGGATTTAGTAGGAAATTATTTAAAAACACTGCCTTCATTAAAACAACAAGGATATGAAAATATCACAATTCTACGCTTAAACAACAACAATATCAGCAAAATTGACGCTGATAATTTATCAGATTCATTAGAAGAATTATATTTGGATAACAATAACATGACTGAGTTGGATAGTCAAGTTTTGAATGTGCTGAAAAATGCAACGAATATTAAACATCTTACGTTAAACGACAACGCATGGAGGTGTGATTGTGAGACTCGTAATTTATTTGAATTCATTCAACATAAAAGAGTAAAGATACCAGAGTTACAAAACGTAATTTGCGGTGGAACCAATATACCAATCTTTTCAGCAACATTAGACGAATTTTGCCCATTTGATATGTACTGGATAATTGGAATTTGTGTGGGCATTGCTTTGTTTGGAATCCTTATTGGCGGAATCTCAGCATTGTACTATCGCTATCAACATGAAATAAAAGTCTGGCTATACGCCCATCAGTGGTGTCTCTGGTTTGTCACCGAATCCGAGCTTGACAAGGACAAAACCTATGACGCATTTATAAGTTTTTCTCACAAAGATGAAGAGTTTATAGTGAACGAATTAGTTCCAAAACTTGAACAAGGACCGAAACCATTCAAAATATGCGTGCATTATCGTGACTGGGTAGTCGGTGAATGGATTCCGCAACAAATTGCACGATCGGTTGATGAATCACGGCGAACAATCGTTGTTCTCTCACCAAATTTCTTGGAAAGTATATGGGGTAAAATGGAATTCCGTACAGCCCACAATCAAGCTCTTAGTGACGGTCGAGCTAGAGTTATTATTATTCTGTACGGCGATATTAAGCCTTCTGACATCACTGATCCTGAACTTAAAGCTTATCTTACTATGAATACCTACGTCCAGTGGGGTGATCCTTGGTTTTGGGACAAACTCAGATATGCTCTTCCCCACTCCAAAGATATAAAGAAAAAAAAGAGCAATGTTTTTGAAAACCACCAGCCCACTTTGCAAATAGTAAATGAAAAAATAAATGGATCGATACCACAGCCAACAGCTCCAAGCTCAAATAAAACCATCACAGATGTTTAAACTATAATGTATAAAGTGACAAGTTACGTTTACAGATTCAATCTAGTCAAGAACATTCGAAATTTAATCGATAGAGTTCTGATGACTAACTATATAAATTTTTTATATTTCCTCTTCTATTTTAATTGTTGACGATATTTTTATACCAATGTTTTGACTTAATAACTCAATTTGTAGTTAATTTTAAGCTTATATTAAGCTCGTTTAATTAAATTTAGCGTCATTAATACCATTTGTAAAATAAACGACATTTTCCATATTCATTTTATGAATTTATCTTATGTTACCGATTTTATGTGTAAACATAATTGTAATTTTTATTTTTATTTGTAAGTAGTACTAAGGTTTACCTGAAAATATTTTGATTCTGAGTGATATGTAAATATAATGTTTATATTTTGCCATATTTTTGTAATTGTATAATAATTTTATTGTAAAATCACGAGAAATAATAAAATAAGTAAAAAATAATTCTGTCTTACCTTTTTTTCACACGCTAATGATGTATTCCATTGAATCACCAAATGACATGTACTTTCTTCAGTTATTATAGGCACAGCTTCGGAACCTTCTGGTGAACAACGAAACGCAATTATTGTGAAACGACTTCTGTTCCCTTGACACGACGATCCTTCCGTATATTTCAGATATAAACCTCCAACAGTTGAAATTAATTTAGAATTAGCTTTTCCACCAACTATTCGATTATGCGCTGAACAAACGCCTAAAAAAATTTTGTTTCATTTTTATAAATATAAAGATTAATAAAATTAACGACAAGATTTAAAAGCTTACCAGCCGAATCATCGTTTCCTTTTTTACAAAAATTTGTTAACAAAGGTCCACACACACTGAATTTATACTCATCGTTAGCTGAACTTACAATATAGTCTTCTCCTTTTAATGAATCTAAGTTATATCTGCATAATAAAGTTTTTAATAAATTTTTGGTTCAAATTTTTATAAAAATTATAATTAAAACAGTACTCGTAATTAGTGATTGGATTCGTAAATTTACAGGAGGCCGATGTCTTTTGTTTGTATTCTTCGGCTTTTTTATTGTCACAAGCAGCAATTGTTTTCCATATAATATTATAATGACAATCATCTTTCAATTGTCCAAGCGCTGGTTGAGTTTCCTGTTAAAAAAAAAAAAAAACAAAAAAAAATCAATCAGTAAATTATTTAAGTATAATAATTGTAGCAAGTGAATAGAAATAAAAATAATTAAATTACGTAAGCTTTAAAATCACAAACAAAAGAAATTGTTGTTTCACTGTGAGTCATGTCTGCACAAAGCGCACCAGTACTATAGATTAAAGTAACGCTACCATTTACAATTTTCGGTGATGCTACGTCTCCAATACTTGAATAACTAAAACAAAAATTGATAATTATATGATTCAAGAAAAAATGAAATTAGAATTAAAAATTAATTACTCAACGTACGTTGTTGAATTTGTACTATTTCTCAAACATGCTGCTGAGAATGGACAAACTACTCCACTTCCAAATACGACCGTATGACAAACATTTAAAATGATTGACGACTTATTATCTATATGGACAATATAGTTATCTGACGTTTTTTTTAAACTTCCTAAATCATAAAATGTTTTAGTTTTTTCATCGGTCACTTTACAATCAACTGAATGTTCAGATGCTTCGAAATTAACTCCACAAGCTAGTTTTGTTTTCCAAACAGCAAAAAAATTGCATTGTTTCTGCTCCTATTAACAAAGTTTATGTTATCAAAATTAGTTTAATTTGTTTATATACGGAGTATCATTATATCGTGCAAAAAGGTTTACTTACATAAGGAAAGAGTTCAGGATATGAGTATTCAGCTTGGGAATCACATATCATTATCACATTAAAAGTATAATAAATTTTATCTCCACATTTTTCTCCGACATAGTTAAATGAAATTCTTCCATCTTCATGTTGAACCTCAGGTACTTTTCCTGCAAAAAAAAAATTTTTTTTAAACAGTACGTCTAAAAAAGGAACCATTTCTTTTCTAATTGTATTAAAATTTTGATATGAATAAATTATTTCAAACCTAATACTATTTCTTCGTTCCCTCGAATGAGACATCCTGCTACGCCGCTGGCTTCATTGCAAGTTTTCTTTAATGGTTTGCACAGTTGAAATTTGATCGTTTCATTCGTACTTTCATGATTAAGAATATAATCTTGATTGACTTCGGAGAGCTTTCTAAAGTCAAATTTCAACGCGTGAACTCCTAAGTCAATTTCACAATAACTAGGTGGTATGACTTGCTGTAAATAATTAAAATAATCAATTTAAAACATCGATAAGAAAAGTTCATAAGAATAGAAGTAACAAGAATATAAAAAAAATACACAAAGTAAGTTTTAAAAGAGAAATATATGATTCACGACTACAGCCGGCAAATCACGAAGCAGCAAAATCATAAAAATATCAAAGTCATAAATGTATTCGATAACATAATTCTCAGTAAGGCACGTAGTATATTTACATCTATGTATATCCAATTACCTTATTACATACTCCAAAGTAACATTCGCTAGCTAACAATACAAGTATTATTAAACGACCCATCGTTAATTAATAATTAATATTTGTTAAAAATTATCTATTTCCTTCGATCATTAGTAAATAAATCAATTTTTTAATATTCCACATATCATGTGAAAAGATTAAATTTGAACTATACAATGAGAATTTATGAGTGTGTTGCACTACGTTCTCACTAAACATCAGAACAAAATTAAATATTAAATCATTTATTAATTAATTAAATAAAAATATTTTTTTTGACCAATAATAATGAACACTATTTTTTAACTTTTTACCGAAAGAATTATACATATATACACATATGAGAATTTACATAGTTGCAATAATAAACGACTGCATACGCGGTACTTATGTACATACTTATATCGACGTTACTGTTTTGTTTTAATAATCGATACGAAAGTAGAGTTTCGCGCGCAAACGCTTGACATCCATTTTTAAAATTATATTTCCTGCCTGAAGTGAGTCAAGCTATACTTAGGTATAATCGCCGCTTATTTTCTATACTTTTACGCTGTATGTTTCCGTTTGTACACGAATGATCTGATCAGCTGCCATTTTGTAGATTAGCTCTGTGGAAATTGTGGAGTTACAACCATTTATCAGTGTTATTTAATAATATAAATAAGTTTATTAATTACTCATTTTATATTGAGTGGGACCCTACAGCAGAGGTATGACATTTACTATTTTTTATTTTGACATTTATTTAGAATTTACTTTTTGTTAAAATAATGAAATATAAATATTTGTGGGTTAGCGTCTACGTGATGCGGCAATTCATGATTTCATCGTTTTTTTTATAATTTTTAAAAGTATTAATTGTGTATTTAAATTGTTTTAATCCTGACGCTAATATTTTAAAGACCAATACATATATTAAACATTTATATAACATTGTGAACATATATTTATTTTATGACATTAAAGTTAGCAGTCACTTGCTTATTTTTTATTTTTCTTTAACAAATAAATTTGTTCCGAAAAATTATTTTTAAAAAATGTCATTTTTTTATTTTTTTTAATTTTTACATGTCAATTTTTTTTTTCTAATTTTTTTTGCCATAATTTGTTTGTTACTAAAATTCTTAAAATTATCAAATATCTGCTAAATTAATTTTCATATTTATTTTAACATTACAGAATTTGCTAATAAAAATGTCGAATGGCAATGGAGATCATGAGGAGGAAGGTTACGTGGTGAAATTGCGTGGTTTACCTTGGTCGACGACTGTGGATGAAATTTTAAAGTTCTTCAGTGATTGTCGAATCTCCCATGGTAAAGCTGGTATACACATGACTATGTCACGGGAAGGACGTCCAAGTGGTGAAGCTTACATTGAGATGGAGAGCGAAGAGGATATTGAAAAGGCTTGTAAACGTGACCGGGATCATATGGGACATCGTTATATCGAAGGTACTTACGACTTGATTAAACTTTAATAGAAATTTTAAAGTTATTTAACTAAAAAATTTACCGCTTTGCTGTGTTATTTTAGTATTTAAAGTTAGACGAAGCGAAATGGAGTGGGTCGTCAAAAGAAGTGGTTTGAATTTAGAAAATGCCATGGATGATGGCTGTGTTAGACTGCGGGGATTACCTTTTGGTTGCTCAAAAGAGGAAATAGCACAATTTTTCTCGGGTATGATAACAACTAATATATTTTTATATTATTTTAATCATACACTGTTTTTTGAACCCATTTTAAAATTGACCTTGTTTGAAGTCATTACTATTTTAAAAATTAAAATTTTAAATGCATTATACTTCTACAAAGTAATTTTTGATCTATATTTTTTGGTTTAATAATTTAAAAAATCAATTTCTCATGCTGAAAATTGAGAAATAAATTAAAAAATTTTTTATAATTGTAAATATAGTGTCTATTGTAAACAGCATGATTGCTTTTGACAATTGACTAATGCCTAAATTTAAAAACTAAAAACAGTTACAATATTATTGAGCTGGTTTTAAAATGCTGTTTCTTTGTGTTGTCTCTAATTACATTATTATCATTTTATTTATTTTTATTGAAACTTACGTACTGATATGAAGAGGACAGCATGAGTAAAAAAAAAATAATAAAAGATTTCTCATATTAAAGGAACTCTCAGCAATGAACAAATTCAATAATAATAATAGATAATTGAAAAATAATTAAATATTGGGTTTCCATTAATTGATATTATAATCAACATGCAATGATGGGTTAATTCGCTACAATATGGTTGTTTGATTATGTGTGGGTCAGGGTTGGAGATATTGCCGAACGGAATTTTGCTACCAACAGACAGCTACACGGGCCGCAGTACTGGGGAGGCTTACGTTCAATTTGTTAACAAAGATGTCGCGGAAAGGGCTCTACAGAAACACAAGGAAAAGATAGGACACAGGTGGGGCACTGATGCTAGAATGGGTTTGGGTATTCATTTATGATTTATCAATATAAGTATTTTTATTAATTTAATATCTTGATATGGTACAGGTAGGCATAATTATTTATTTCATAAAACCGTCGGTTAAATAAACCCTTGGGTTTAAATTATTATTATCAATAAAGGTAAAGGTACGCTAAGAAAAACCCTCCTCCACTTGCTATTTTTTTTATGTATTATAAAATAAGCTATTTTAAAAAAAAAATATATATATATATATATACTTACAATGTATATCAATACATGTATTTATATATATCGATCGAAAAAAAGTCTTGTGTTTGAGATGACAGAAAAAAAAGTAAGGATAATCACAATAAATGATAAAATGTAAGCTAAAGTACTGTTGGCCCGACTGAAACCTCTGGGTGGGTGCCGGGCGGGTGGTACCCCCTTACATCGTCATCAAACCCCATGGGAGGTGGGTTATAAACTATCCAAAGGCTTTACTTATCTTCGTGGATAGGTGGATACTACCGAGGTAGTAAACACCATTAATATTTTGAATTATTACTTCAACGTCACACTTGCTCGTTCAACATAAACATTGTAGTATTTTTGATGATTTATATTTTTAATTGGAAATTATCCACAATATCAATCTTAATGCTCATAGATTGTATAAATACAAAATTAAACATGTCCATTTTATGTTGAATGTGCACTTGTTTTAATTTTTTCTCATTAATATTAATAGACTTGCTGTATGTAGATTCGTTGTGGATTTATTTGTTGTTACTTGTTACTTATTATAATTGGCAGTAACATATTTCATTAATCATTTTAATTAGTAATAAATATTAAATTTATATTTATATAATTAATGTTAATGAAATTTCGTAATATAAATTTTAAAAAACGTACGCAAAGTCTAATTTAAATTTTTAGTAAGCTAACAAACACTTATTTATGAGAATTATATTTTGACAGGTACATAGAAATATTCCGAAGCAGTTTATCTGAATTGCGAGCAAGTTTTGGACCTAAAATGCGAGGTTCAATGGGTGGATTCAATCAACGGCCGGCACCTTATGATCAACGAGATCGATTTGGCGGTATGAACCGCTTTAACAATAACAGAAACGCCCGAAACAGAGGTAACTTGATTATTAATATATTTTAATTAAATCTGTTTAAATCAATTTTGATTTAATGTTTCTTTTAGTTTAATATAAATATTCGTATTTAAATTTATTTATTTTACAATGTTTTTTATTCTCAGACTTTGACAACGGTCCGTGGGGAAATACAAACAACTTTGGATCACGCGGTGGCGGCGGTAGCGGTGGCGGTGGTAATGTTGGTGGCGGCAGTGGCGGTGGTGGTGGTGGTGGCGGCGGCGGTATGGGTATGAGAAACAATATGGACATGAAGGGTGGAAATTATCGTGGTAACAATGATAATTGGAGCGGAAATACCGGTATGCATTGCATACACATGCGTGGATTACCTTTTAGAGCTACAGAGCAAGATATTGCAGACGTATGTTGTATTTATTTTCTTGTTTATTTATTTGTGATTTCAATATTTAATAAAATTTTTAATTTTCATATTTAAACTTTCAGTTTTTCCGACCGATTAATCCTATAAATATTCGCATCATCTTGGAAAACAATGGCCGTGCATCAGGTGAAGCTGACGTCGAGTTTGCAACTCATGAAGAAGCTGTCAAGGCTATGGGAAAAGTATTAATAAAAATATTTTCTTCTCTTAATCATAAGTAATTTTGATTAAATTGAATACTAATGAAGTTTTATTTGTTTAGGACAAAAGTCATATGTCACATAGATATATTGAATTATTTTTAAATTCAACTAGTGGATCAAGTGGTGGAATGTCTTTGAGTGGAATTGGCAATTTCTGTGGAGGTATTATTTCATTTTTCATCAAGTACTTCTATTATGTTATTATGATCGAAATTATTTTATGATTTTTTTTTTCTTTTATGCAGGTTTAGGAAACAATTTTAGACCTGGATATTCTCCTAATAATCGTGGTTACAACAATCAACTTGGTGGTGGAAATAATTACAATAATTTCTGAAACTGAAATTTTTAAACTGACAAGAAAAAATTGAAAAATTTTTTCAATTAATTATCTAGAAGTTAAGTAATTTGTTAAAAATTAATATTTAACAAAAAAGCAACAATCAAGGTATCCATTTTATTATAAAATTTGTATTAATAATCCCTGTAATTTAAGAAATTATCTTCATTTATCGATGATAAATCAACTTTCATTTATATAAATAGTGACAAAATAAGCAAAATACATTTCTGTAATATATTACGAATTATCTTGATGACATACGTTACATGAATTTAAAATGTAAGGAAAAAAACTGATGAGTAGATATTAAATAAGCTTGAGTAATTAGCATATAATATAATTGTAACAATGATATCAAAAATAATCTCAGGCTTAATAAATTTTTGATAGTACATTAATAATAATTATAATTAAAAAAATATTATTTGTATTATAATTGAAGTAATTGAAATATAGCTCATAGAAATAATCTAGAATTTTTTGCAGTTTACAATTCAAAGTTATCAATTACTCATTAAATCATGAAAATTTAGACACGCCTCTTTTATAGTTAGATATTAAAAGTAAACAAAATAATTGGATTTATTAATCGGGTACATTAATTACTCGAGGGTAAATTCATATAAATATTTTATATAAAATAAAATAAACAATAAATAATTTGACGTACTAGTCTGTTGATTGCCGATATTTTTTCTTATGATTAAGTCTATACAAAATACATAACATTGCTTATTGTATAATTAAAGAACGTGATAATAAAAAAAAATAGTGATACTTAAAAATTGTTTTCATTGAATACTTTGATACTTTTCTATTAGTGATAATTATGATAAATATATGTATTAATTGTTAATTTATTATAAGTTGTAAGAGTATTACTGAATATTAATTACACTCGACCTTCATATAAGACTGGAAGAACTGAACTGATAAATGTGTAATGAGTATGTTCATGTGTAGAAGAAGGGGAATTATATACTTAACAAACCAATAGAAAACAACATGAATGCTGTTTTTTTTTGTTTTTTATTTTCATACTTTAGTAACAAGAGTCTACAGTCTAATATAAAGTACTGATATAAAAGACATAACCCATGTCTGAAAGTAACAATCAACGATAACAATATAAAAATATATCATTTTAATAATACTGCTAGACTGATAAGAATTATGTTAGCTGAAACTTGTATATTTTAATAAGATTTAACATTTAGACGACGTTAATCGTGATAAGGTACAACGATAAGCAATTGAAATGAAAAGTCCAATCATCCTAGCAGTATCCAGTAAGTCACCGTAAGTATACACTTATTTTACTTGAATCAAGTACTAGTTTATTTTTATTACTGGATTTACTTATTCACAATTTGAATAAACAAAAAAAATCTGATAATCCTGGTAGCATAGTATACGATATGAAACTGTATGACAGATAGATTGATAAGTTGATAAAAATTCACATACTGTTATAATATGTCAAACAGAAGATTCAACTGTCACTTGGATTGAAGAAAAAAAATTATCTTCCATCTGCTCGAGATCAGTTCAATGCCACTTGGTAGAAGAAGCCATAAACCTGCAATAAAATGATAATTGACGAAATTGGAGTCAAGGACAATTCATTCACTCCAACAAATAGGTAAGAGATTATATTTTTTTGGTGGATAAACTGAGAAAAATATCAAGAAGCATGTGTATGTGTATATGACATTTTAAATTGTGAAATAGCTTTTCTTAGTATAAAAAAATATAGATAAGAATGTTTTCATAAGCATGTACGTCACTTGTTTTTGGCGGTCATTTATTTAATTTTGATATTAAATTAAACATACTTTATCTAGCATTCATTAACATTCCAAATCTTTTTCTGTTCCTTCCTTTCTCTCCTTCCTCTTTATGATTTCATTTACAATTTAATAATCACCACTAGTTGTAGATGTGTAGTTGTAGATATAGTCGTGGTAGTTACTGAAGTTTAACAATACTAATTTTATCACGAGGTCTACAGTTGATATTCACTCTTTTGGATACAAGAAAGAATCTGAGATGTTTAGAAATGAATATAGAAAAAGCCGAAAATTATCTCGGTACAATAATGCACTCAAGAATCTTATTCCATTTCGTCTGGGTAAAACGTATGTATTAATTTTTTTTATTTTTTATTAATTTATTTAATTGTAAAAATAATTTTAATTTTTTTTATTTTTCTAATCAGTTCTGAGGAAGAAATGCCAATTGACAAAGCCGGATTTTTTTCAACCATATCCTTTTCATGGATAACAAAATATTTGTGGGTGTCATATCGTAAAGGAATTACTCTAGATGATTTACCAAAGCCTTCGCCATATGATACAGCTGATCACAATGCAAAGAGGTACTTAATTTTATTTCTATTAATTCTTTTTTATCTTAACTTTATAATTTTAATCTTTTATTGTTCTAATAACTGTGAGTTTACTTGATGATTAGTAGTTATTGTTATATATTTTTTTTTAATATCGTGTTAACACTATTTTTTTAGATTAGAAGCTTTGTGGAATGATGAAGTTATGAGAAATGGTTTAACAGGAGCTTCATTTTCTCGAGCTGCTTGGAAATTTATTCGTACTAGAATATTTATGGCTTCGCTCATGTTTGGTTGTTCTGCTATCCTAGGTTTTCTTGGGCCTGTAATTATTTATTCAAAGGATAAATTACATTTATTTGGCCAATAACTACTTTCTCAATTATTATTATTGTATTTTTTTTTATTAACAGGCAATAGTCATGAGAAAATTATTAGAATATGTAGGCTCTCCAGATGGCTCAATATACACTGGAATAGTATGGATAATTTTACTGATGATCTCAGATTTATTAAGAGTTACATTTTTTAGTTGGGGCTGGAGTGTTTGTTACAGAACTGGTTTGAGAATGAAATCAGCATTTACTAGCGTAATGTACAGAAAGCTTATCAAAACGAGTAATCTAAGTAATCAAGATTCCGGCAAAGTATGTTTGATTTTTTTATTAGCACCACTACAATTATTTTTATCTATTAACAAATTATTTATGTTTATTTTAGTTAATTAATATGATGTCTAATGATAGTCAAGCCGTGTATGATCTCTGCATCTATACCCCAATGATAATTGCGGGGCCTATTATCACAATTTTAATTATTATTTATATTCTACTTGTTTTGAGTCCTCTTGCTTTATCAGGATTTTTATTTTTTTTCTGCTTTTATCCCTTGCAGGTATTACAAATTTTTTAAAAATATATTCTGACAGATGATATATTTTGAAAATAACTATTTATTTTATTTTTTCCAGTATTTTATTTCTCATCTTAATGGATACTTTAGAAAAAGAAGTATTACAATATCTGATCAAAGAGTTTCTGCAGTTACTGAAATTTTTAATTGTATTAAATTAATTAAAATGTACGCATGGGAGGATCCCTTTAGCTTGAATCTCCTAGGTAATATTTTTTATACCTAGAAAAATACCGAAGCCGTTGCAGTAATAAATAAATAATTATTTTTTAAATAGAACTACGAAATAAAGAAAAAACTTGGCTTGCAAATATGTGCATAACTCGAAGTTATGGTTCGTCTTTGACAGTTACCATTCCAATGATTGCTGCAATAATTAGTTTCTTAGTTCATGTTGCTGGAGGGTATAGTTTAACTGCTCCACAGGTAATTCATTTATTTAAATAAATCATTAGATTTATAAGTTATAACTATTGATTTTTAATATTCATACAATTGAATAAATGAATAGAAGTTAATAAAAGTACGCCAACAATTTTAATAGGTATTTGTATGTCGTAAAAATAATAAAAAAGGTGATATGAATTGTTATTCATAATAAGATGTTCTATTGATTTGTAATTTACAGGCTTTTCCAATTTTATTTATTTACATAAATCACATGAAGATTTGTCTTTCAGTAATCCGAGATGGATCTAAACAAATTGTCGAGTCTAATATTGCTTTTGAAAGGATAAAGGTTTTTTTTTTATTTAAATTTAAAGTTTATTAAATTTTTTTTCGTTCGCTTACAGGCAGCAGTTCATTATTAATTAATTAAATTACTTCATTAAGTATATAAATTTAATTAGACATCAAAACGACCTGTGTAACATGAGATAATAATAAAATTTTATTAACTATTTCTAAAAAATTAATACAGAAGATATAACTTTAAATATTGCATGATTTAATTTTTTTCCAGAAATCATAAACTAATAAATTAAAATTATATCATCGGATTCTTATAACTATAACATTAGAGTTTATTTGCAGGTATTCCCATTTGTACTATTATTAAATTCGCAGACCCGCCATATGATATCATTTTTTGAAGTGGCTATAACAACGATTGTTAATACAAAAGTATCTTTCGCTAGAATAAAGGTGCATATTATTTATATATTTATACAATTTTATGAACCTTTGCATCTTTCAGTGAATGTTACTTTATTTAAGTTCTCAAATTATAAAATAAGATTGCCTTTTTTTTTTTGTTGAAGTACCAGCAGTTATGCAAGTTTCCACAACTAAAGCTTCATACTCTACTCATATGCAAAAGGTGATGTCAAAATGAAATAAATGCATGAACATTATATCAATCGTTGAACCTGAAAACAATACATTGAATATCGTTGTTATTTTTTAATTACACACTTGTAGTATAGTTTTTTAGCTACACCACAGCTTTAAATGTTTTTTCATAATCATTCATCATCATCATGCTTATAACTGTTGCCTGTAGCTTTCTCAAACTTATTGACTTTAACTGAGTTTCTTTGTGTTATTAATACTTTTATTGGAATTATTACGATTATTTTATTTCAACAGAGTATAATGTGTATGGAAGAAAACAATAGCTTTATTCAAAAACCAATTGTTAAAAGTCAAGCGTTATCTATTATGAATGGAACGTTTGTTTGCGATGTTGATTCATGTAATCTAAAGTCTGCACAGAAGAAAAAGTAAATTTTATTTATTGATTAATTTATTTCAATAGTATATATTGTATACAAATTTATTTTAATTTTTTTTTTTTTTTCAGAAAAAGAAAACTCAATAAAGATGATTTAGAGAAAAATGAAATAGAGTCATTGATGCCCAAACGAATTGAAATTTTGAGTGACATTAATTTCGAAGTCGCTAAATCAAAATTAATTGGTATTTGTGGGCACGTCGGAAGTGGGAAAAGTAGTCTTCTGAGAGCTGCTTTAGGACAAATACGAATTACCAATGGAAAAATATCGCGGGATGGTAGCTGTGCGTACGTTAGCCAGCAAGCATGGATTCAAAATGCCTCATTAAAAGATAATATTTTATTTGGGAATAAGTTTGATTCTCATCGATATTACACAGCAATAGATGTATGTTGTTTGCAAGAAGATATTGATTTATTGCCTGCTGCCGATGAAACCGAAATTGGCGAGAGAGGTGTTAATTTGTCGGGTGGACAAAAACAGAGAGTTGCTCTTGCTCGTGCTTATTATGCTAATCAGTATGTATTTTATATTTAACAAATTCCATAGGCTTTTATATTATATTAAAGTTTTTAATTTCTTTTTTATGTTACAGAGATATTTATTTTCTCGATGATCCCTTGAGTGCAGTAGATATCAATGTTGGGTGGTATATTTTTGAAAATTTGATCCAAAAAGCTTTAAAAGATAAAAGTATCATCTTCGTTACTCATAAAATTCCAGTAAGATTTTTTTTTGTTAATAAATTATTTATTGTCATTATCTATTTTTTTTTTCTTCAACTGTCTTTAGTATCTTAGTCGTTGTGATCAAATTTATATGATGAGCAACGGAAGAATTGTAGAACAAGGTGACCATGTATCACTGCTGCAAGCTGGCAAAGAATATGCTTCAATGGTTAAAAGTGATAAATCAATGATGACAAATTCAATATTTAATAATAGGTATTCAATTATTCTTGATTAGCCAAATTTGTTTGTTAATTAATTCAATAACTATTTAACAATAATTATAATTTTGATAATAGAGATAATTATGACAGATTATCAACAATGTATGACAGTTCTAACGATTTAACTCTTAAAGAAGATAGAACAAATGATGAAGGTGATGAAAAAATAAAAAACGACGAAGAAACTATTGGTAATTATAATTGTACAAATTAAAATAATTGCACAAATTCAAGTCAAGACCTTTGCAATGATACTGAATTTAATTTAAAAAAAAAAAAACAATTTTATCACATGACTATTCAGAATACAAAATGTTTCTTATTCTTTTAATAAAATGCATTTAGTTGAACTTAATATGCTACTCCTACGTTTTATAAAAATTTATACTTATTTTTAGACGGTATGATTATTGAGCCAGAATATATGGAAAAAGGATCAATAAAAGGACATACATATCTTCTTTACATTGGTGCTATGGGTGGTTTTTTCGTCGCTTCTATTGTGCTAGTCAATGTTCTTATAAATACGGGTTGTCTTTTATTCAGCAGTTGGTGGCTAGCTACTTGGATAAAAGCTGGTAGTGGAGTAAGTATTGATCAGAAATAATTAATAATATTAAGAATCCTACTGATCAATGGATTTATATAAATTTTATAGTCAATGTTTTCTATTATTTATAGGGACGGACAATTACTGTCGGAAATGAAACTTTTGTATCGAATAATATTATTGACAATCCTGATATAGGGTATTATCAAATTGTTTACGCAGCTTGTATCCTATTTATTTTAGGATCGAGTCTTCTTCGCGGATATGTCTTGACTCGCGTTGCTTTAATAGCATCTACCACATTACACAATCAATTATTTAAAAAAATAATGAGTACAACAATGCAATTTTTTGAATCGACGCCAAAAGGACGATTGCAAAATTTATTTAGTCGGGATATCAGTGAATGTAAGTTCTATGAATAATATCATATTCTCCTGAAGTTATTGAAGAATTTATTTTGTTTTCAGTGGATGGTCAATTGCCAGTAAATATAGAAAATTCTTTGAATAGTATTTGCCATGGTGTATTAAATGTACTGATGGTTTGTGTCATACTTCCTTATTTGACTATACCATTTATACTACTGAGTATTTTGTTTTATTTCGTCGCCAGATTATTTAGGTATGCAATAATTTATAAATAAAATTTATGTTTATTTTTTATGGATTCAATAAAAATTTCAAATAATCTTTTTAATAATTATAGAAAAACTTTAAGAGATTTACAACGGCATGAAAGTGCATCAAAGTCACCGATTTTTAGTTTTGCAACAGCCACTCTTCAAGGGCTTGATACTATCCATGCATTTAAAAAAGAAAGTCAATTTATTGAAAAGTAAGAGGGTGTTTTATTGTAAATTTAAAAAAGCAATTAACAAATATTTATAGAAATTTCATTTGATTTTAGATTTTATGAATTCATCGATCTCAATGGTACCTGTGAATTCTTGTCATCTGTATTACTCCGCTGGGCTGCATTTAGATTCGACTTTTTAACTATAATTGCGTATGTATGTACTGGATTTACAGTAGTTTTATTGAGAGGTAGCATACCACCTGCAATGGCAGGTCTTGCGTTATCTTTCTGTGGCCAAATGACTGGTTTTTTGCAATACACTATAAGATTATTATCGCTAACTGAATTGAAGTTTATCAGCGTTGAAAGAATGGGTTTTTATTTGAAAGTAAGTTATTAAAGTTAAATGTCATTCAAAAATATAAGAATCAATAATTATGAAGGTATATTTTTTTTGTAGACTTTAAAAAGTGAAGATGAATTTACAAAGGAGTCTACTTCAGAAAAATCCTATGATAACTGGCCACAAAAAGGTGCTATTGAATTTAAAAATGTTGAGTTAAGGTACAGAAAAAATACTCCAATCATTTTAAATGGTTTATCGTTTAATGTAGTAGCTGGTGAAAAATTGGGTACGTTGAATTACTTATTGCCCATAATTATATTAAAATATTATTGGTCATGTTACTTTAATTTTTTTTTGCAGGAATAGTAGGCCGAACGGGCGCGGGAAAAAGTTCTTTAATCACTGCGTTATTCAGATTAGTAGAATTATCAGATGGTTCTATAAAAATTGATGGAAGAGATATAACAACAATAAGTTTAAATCAACTGAGAAGTAAACTATCAATAATACCCCAAGATCCTATTCTATTTAATGGATCAGTAAGATACAACTTGGATCCGTGGAAAGTAAAAACTGACGAAGAAATTTGGTCAGCTCTTGAAATAACAAAACTAAAAAATAAAGTTTTAACGATGCCTGGGCAATTAAATGCATTTGTTGATTCTGGTGGGTCAAATATAAGCATGGGTGAACGACAATTGCTCTGTTTAGCGCGTGTTCTTTTACGAAAAAATAAAATAATTATTTTAGATGAAGCTACGGCATCAGTAGACCCTCTAACCGAGTCTATTGTCCAAACTACTATACAAGATCAGTTTTCTGACTGCACAATAATGATAATTGCCCATAGATTACAAAATGTTTTATCTTGTGATAGAATTCTTGTTATAAACAGTGGTAAGATTGTAGAGTTTGATACGCCTTGTAATTTACTTGATAATCCGGAGTCTCAATTTTCAAAGATGATGAATGCTGCGGACAAAAAAAACAATAACTATTAATTTTTATATAAATACGATTCAATCATACAATAATCAAAATGTATTTTTAATCGAATAACAGTGTATTATAAATAAATAATTGCATATATGTTTTTTATAAACTGGATGTTTTTTAATTTTTTTAACTAAATTTTCTAATTGCACCATATGTTGAAATATGACAACTCATATATTATTATATTATATTATTATTATTAAATTATTATATATGGCGTTACTGATGCCATAAGGGCGTATAATAAAAATTCAATTTTTTTTCTAAATTCAAAAAAAATTTTTAGTTTGAAGAAAAATTTTTTTATACGCCCTTATGGCATCCGAGGTAGGTTCTGGGAGCCACAAGGGCGTATAAATTTTTTTTTTTTGCATTTCTGTACATTTCAGACAAAAATACGCCGATTCCCAAAAAAAATTTTTTTATATGCTCTTATGACTTTTCACTGGGATCTTTTGCCGGTACACGCCCTTATGGCATCTGGAACGCGATATAATATATTTGTCAATACATAAATAACGGTCTCCCTAAAATCCCTGACCAGAGTTGAGAACCTTGTTATATATACAGCGCAGTATCAAAATACGTCGCATAACACGATAAGTTCACAGCTGAAGCGGTACTCCATTGGTTACTATATTGTCATATTTACATCAATACATAAGGTTGTTATTGTTTACGTCCATGAAACTGTCATTCACAGTGCGAAGACTTTTTAGGTAAGTAGTTTAAAATTATTATAAAAACTAATTGAATAAAACTGCTATCAGCTGAATAATTTAAAATTGAACAAAATTTTACATTACTATGTTAAAAAAAAAGTTCTTTTAAATAACCTCTTTTTTTACATTTCTAAAAGATTAAACTGGAATTAAAAAATATTTACAATTATTTATTAAAGTGAATTATTATATGTCTTGTTTTACTATCAATTTTAGTCAACGTATTAATATTGAAGTGACAGATAGCTATCATTAATCGTAATTAATTTTGTAGAAAATAAAATTTTAAAAATCGATAATATTTCACCATCATGGGTAATCAATTCATGTTGACAGTTGTTAAGTTCTGAAGTGGTAAAAAATTTCAAGGAATTTTATTTAATCCCCAAAATTAATTAATATTTATATTTTGTAAAAATTTTTAATTTATAATTTAAAAACTCAACTTTATAATTTCATTGCTACTGTTTTTCAGATCAGGAGAATAAATATTTACCTTTGCTCAAAAAATTTATGCCTTTAAAATATCAAAATCTTTGTACAGTTTTATTTACTTCATAAAACGATCAATACTGGATGTCAGATAAGTTCACATAGATAAAAAAATAAAACCTACTGGCCTTGATTCTCAGGAAAATGGATTTTAATTGCGGTATGTATGCATAATTTTATTATTTATTAAATTTACTAAAACTTAATGCACAATTTCAATGTAAAGTATGAACAACAATTATATTTTTCCAGAAAAAAATACTTTCGAACCAGTAAATGGGTCCGACGAAATGCTTAAACATGGTATTCCGTGTATAGTATCAACAAAATATATGAGCATTTCTGTGATGCCAAGATTTAGAGATAAATCATTCGAAGAACTGCATTTAGAAAATTACAATGCGAGAAAGTCAAGTTTCGGCAACAATAATGAAGATAACGAAAATAATCAGTTTAATGTTATTAAGGATCTTGTGGACGAATTAGCTAACACTTTATGTAAAATATTGTTAAAAGTGAACCAGACTGCTTCTAACAACTTAACACCATCTAAAGCTAATGAAACACAATCAAGCAGTTTTCCTTCTGGGAGTATCAAAATCACACCATCACCTTTTCATCCACCGAAGTTCGATCCTTTTCTTGCTGCGTTTCCTTCTGCTTTCAATGCTACTACTACTACTACTACTACTACTGACTCTATGATGTCAACTGAACCACCTACTAATGTAACTAACTCTTCTAATTTTAACTGTGCACCATCAACGAATAATGTTTCTTTCACACCGACATCTAAATCCTTTTTCAACACTCCAATGGTAAATCCTACTTATATTCCTTCTTTCGGTCCCGTTCAATCGAATAAGGATTTGTTACCATTACGAAAAACTAATTCGAATACATCAACTATTTCTACCTGGCCATCAACACCCTTCACTAAATCTGTTGTTGCTCCTAAACAATCTACTTTTAATGAAACCTCAACTACAGAAAATGGATCTTCTACTTCAAAAGTAGGTTTTCAATCTGATCCATTTTTTAAACCTTCAGGATTTATTTTTAATCCAACAACATCTTCACCACATTTTTTAAATAAAACATCAACTACACGATCCGACCCCTTTACTAAACAACCTACATCATTAAATCATAGTTGTTGGTATAATTCATCTCTTGATAACCCTTTCACAAAATCAACAACTACTCCTGCGGCCTTTAATTCTTTTCCATCATCAAATTTCAATAATAACGCTAAAACTTCGGCTAATTTTTTCAATTCCAATTTAAATTTGGAAAATCAGAATTCTTTCTTAACTCGGTCATCAAGTCCTCCTTTTTCTGACCTTAGGTTGACAAATGGTATCTATATCCACAAACCATTCAGAAGAAACATAAAGTAATATTATTCTTTCATGTTTACTTAAAAAATTGTGAGATAAACTCTGTACATAAAATTTTAATTAAAATTTTTATTTTCAGCAAAGAAATAGGTGAAAGAAAAGAACTCAATGGTGATGAATTTGTGTCATCGATAATAAATTGCTCTGAAACGCTGGAAAATATTGCTTTTAAAGACCATAAATCAAAATTAATTGGAATCTGTGAAAAGTATAACACACATAAAACTAAAATTTTAAAGTCTACATTTGTTCAATTACAAGTCATGAAGTCAAGGTTTAAATCTTATGAAAAGTTTGCTTTTATCAATGAGTCTGCTGGATTTTTAAACGCCACAGTACAAGATAATATTTTGCGTGGCAATAAGTACAATCCTCAACTCTATTATAGTACAATTGCATTATGTTGTTTGAAAAAAGACATTGATTCGTTTCCCCATCGCTATTTAACCCAGGTTGGAGAGATTGGGATTAAATTATCGGATGCACAAAGACAAAAAATTGCACTTGCTAGAGCATATTACGCTAACAAGTAAGTAAATGTTATATACAATTTATTTGTATGATTATATTTTTTTTAATAACATTTTTTTTATTTACAGAGACGTATATTTCTTGCATAATTCATTCGATAAAATTGATAGTAAAGATGCTAGTTTTATATTTGAAGCCTTAATTCTTGGTGCTCTTAAAGAAAAGGTTATTATTCTGATGGATGATAATCCTACTGTAAGTATTTTAATAATTTCATTTATTAATACTGATTAATTCTTTTTACTAATAACATAAATTTTTTAGTACCTTGGCCATTGTAAAAATATTTACATATTAAATAAAGGTATAATTGTTGAAAAAGGTCCTCATAAATTTCTGTTGGAGAATGATGGATTTTATGCTGCATTATTTAAAAACGATAATTCCAGTGTTGTAACTGAGAATAAAGCGATAAATGATCAATCATCAGATAAAGCAAATAAAAAATCAACAGCCTTGGCACCTAGTGCAAATCATGATACTTTTGAGGTAAGCAACATTAATAAAGACATCCCTGACGTTCAGAAGAAAGCAAATGAAAATGACAACACTGAATCGAAGAAAGGAACTCAAGAAGAAATTGATAGTGACAGTGAGACAGTGTTTACGCACTATCTACATCCAAAATATTTAGAGGCCGACAAAAGGAACGATCCAGACTATATTGATTTCTCAAAAATTCTAAATGAAAACCAAATTAGTAATATTGATATAAAAACACCTGATCAACAAGATGACAAACAAGAAAAACAACTTGCCGAGTCTGCAAAGGATGAGGCTGACAAAAAATCTATTAATACTAAAAACGATGAAATTGAAAGTGATTTTGAAATTTGCTAAGAAATATATGAAGATTAATTTAACAGACCTTTGATCATTTTAAGAATTTTTGTAACATAAATTATGGCAAAAAAATTGTCAGGAAGAAATTATAAAAAAATTAAAAATCCAACTTTTAAAAATAGTTTTTCGGTACAAATTTTTTTGTTAAATAAAATTTAAAGAAAATGATTAAGTGACTGCTAACATTAATTTCATGAGAAATATTCAAGTTTTTTAAAACTTTGTAATTTTAAAAGAAGAAATTATTGTAAGAAGTATATTTAATCTAATTTATGAAATATTCAAATAATAATTATTGTTATTATAATTTTTTGTTTTTTATTCAATGAAAAATTGCCAGTATAAATTTTTAAAAGTAATTCAGAAATTGATTTAAACGATTCTGCAATAAACATAATTTATCATAAAATGTTTATGAATAAAATATTTATATAAGATTTTATCTTTATACTCATGTGCTATGTTTGAGAGTGTTCTTTATATCCAAAAATATAAAAATGACATATTTTCTACTTGAAAGTTTTTTTTATTTCTCCCTATAAAATTGCTACCAACTATTTTTGTATAAAGTTTATAAGTATAAACATTTACGATACAATTAAACATTTTTAAATATTAACCAATAAGTTTGAGTTATCAGTCATAATTGACCAATAAGACGTTACTTCGCAAATTCGTTTTATCATCACAAGACTTACGACTATCAGCGCTGCTGGTGTACTTTTCTATCATTTGTCATCGAGTAACGCATTAACTGGTTTGTCGTCAACTGTCGATTGTTTAGCTTAGTCAGGTTTGTTTCGTCATTTGGTATTGTTATGTATATCTTTCGTATTTAATCCAATCCATGCATTGTCAAACTTAAGCATCTAAATATTTTGTCAGTGAGTCAGCAGGCTTGTCCATAAATTTAACACTGGTGATATTAATTCATCATTAGCGGTATCTTCATTTTTGTGAATAGTGTTACCGGCATATTTTGGACGCTTCGCTTTCGGTTAAAAGTAAGATTTATCTTTATCAGTAATTTACAACAATGATTTGTGCACAATATTCAATTTTATATAAATAATATTAACTGTTGCTTGATCAAGTGACAGTATTTTTATTTTATTTTTGTAACATTTTATAAAATTTAAAATGAGACTGAAGTTAGCAGACACTTGACAATTTTTTGATTTTTCTTGAAAAATAAACTAGGCACAGAAAATTTTTTATAAAAATCTCATTTATAATTTTTCAGAGCTTCTAAAAATGAAATTTTAGAATAAAATTTTCTTACCATAATTTGTTTGTTAAAAAAATTCTAAAAATTATCAGATGTCCCCCAATTTCAGTATCATAATTTAAATCAAGCCACGTGCAGTGTGTTTCATTTTTTATTTAATTTGGTAATTTATTATTTTCAGCATCCATCATGGATCCTTTTTTAGATGAAAAATTAAACAATCTAAATTCACCTAAAGTTGCTGAAAAAGTAATTAACGTAGATTCTAAAGATAAAAGTATGCCAGAGAATCCAGAAGAATCGGTTAATTTACAGAGTAGTAGTACAAAACAACTACCAGTTAAAGTAATGTTACAAAGTACCCAGATAAGAGCTGAACGTTTACCACATACTAATTTAACTGAATCAACTATTCATGAGACAAAGATGACTAAGAAATCAGCATCGCATAAAAGATCTGCGCCTGAAGACTCTCATTGTGGACATGAAAATCCTTTTTATGACCAATATGTATCTAAAAATGATGCAAGTTTGAATATTAATCCAGCGGAAGCTAAAAAATTACCTATTAGCGATTTTTCTTTACCAAAATTGCCGAGTGATACTCCAACTCAAGGATTTAATGATGGACTTTTTGTTTTTGGTGAGCCAAAAGTCAATGTTGAAACGAAACAATTTACATTTTCTTTAAAACCCAAAGAAGTTCAAAGGAAGTATGAAATATTTTTTATTTATTCATACACTGAGAAAAAAAAATACTTTTATTGAGAAAATTTTCTTGATACAAGAATTTATATTCTTGAAAATTATCCAAAGATAAATATTGATGTTCTTCCCTTCAGAAATTAAGAATTAATAATAATAGAATATTTGATCGTCATCGAGTTTTTTGAACGAAGAAATTGTTAATTGAGTAAAAGTATTTTTTTTCTCAGTGTATCAAAAAAGCTTCCAATGTAATAAGCTAATTTAATTTTTACTATTTTTATTTATACTGTTTTCTAATTTCAGGAGTGCTTCGCCTGATAAAAAACAACTTAACGAAGATGAATCATTGATCTCGTTACTAACGTGCATTAATAGTTTAAACACAATTATTTCTAAAGCAAAAAAATCAAAGGTGATCGGAATTCTTGACAGCCCGAAATCTAATGACACAAATACAATTAAGTCCGCTTTGTTGCAATTACGTCTCGCGCCTGATAAAGCTCCATGGGTTGGAAATGCTGTTTTTGTAAACAATCAAGTTCCAGCGTCTGAGTTTATTATAAGAGAAAACATTCTATTTGGAAATGAATACGATGCCCAACGTTATCATTCAGCGATTGCATTGAGTTGCTTACGAGAAGACCTTAAATTGTTAGCAGATGGTGATAAAACTGTAATTGACAAGAAGTATTTACAATTGACAGACACACAAAAGGAAAAACTTGCGCTTGCAAGAGCGTTTTACGCTAACACGTAATTAATTTTTATACTCAGTTTTTATGATTAACTTAATTTTTTAAAAATACTTTATTAAAATTAGTTTCATACTTTTTCAGGGATATTTATATTTTAGAAGACGTTTTAAATTCGATTGATGAAATTACTGGAGAATGCATATTTGAAACTCTCATTCGAGGCGCTTTAGAAGAAAAAGTTGTTATTTTCATCACTCACAACCCAACGGTAAGGAATTTATACACAAGTTTTTATATTTAATTTAATAATTTAATTTTGTTTTACATTTTTTAGTATCTTAGTAAGTGTGATGAGATATATGTAATGAAAAATGGTGAAATAATAGCGCATGGGGATCATCGATCATTATTACAAACTAATGAGCTTTATGCATCTATGATCAACGCTTCTATTGATAGTTTCATTGATAAAAAGTATTTTCAACTATTATTTTACGAATTACTTATTATTATTTATTTGAATTGTTTTCGTAATTAATTTTAATTTTTACAGTGTAAAAATAACAATGAAGGATGAATTAAATTCCAGTGAAAGAGAAAAAGCCGAATCACGTGCTTTATGCCTCAACATCAAAATAATGATTATTTTTTTTACAATTGTATTATCGTTACTGTACATGCTTCAACATGTGTCAATGGAACAATTTTGCAGTTATGTAGCATCTGCGATGATGTAAGTGTCTTGACTAAATTTTTTTTATTATCTCGTCTGATAATCATATTTATTTCATTCCTATTTAATTTTTAATCTGTTTTTAGGAAAATAGTAACAATTTTCGATGATGTATAGTATCTCGGATGTTGATACTTTTTGAAGTTTAATCTTCATCCCGCTTCTAGAAAAATCATAAGCTGCCGATGAAATTACAGATTACCATCATCGATATTTTCAATCAAAAAAATTCAGTTAATTACTTTTCATTTTGTATTTTTTATACCTCTGCATACGTCATAGTATTTCCAATCATTTACTTCTATCATTTCATAAAATTAAATTATTTCTTCTTATTTATTTATAAAAAATAAATGTGTTCTGTAATACTTAAGTCGACTTAAAATAATACATGTGTTATTTTGTAAAATTGTTTGCGTTAGTGGATTATATAAGCCAAAAAAAATTATATTAAATTAATTCTTTCGTATTTAAATTTTGTTAAATTGTTTAAAAAAAAAATAATTGTAATGCTATGGATATTTATTTCAATATTTGTTATAAGTCCAAGAACTGTGATTTATATTGAATAAAAAATTTGTATGTTATGAATAATTTTTTTAATGTATATTATATTTTTAATTTTTATACTTTTGTAATTGTTAAATTTTAAATTGTATTTAAATTAACTTTCCAAGTTCTAGTAATTTATTAATTTAGAATGTTGTCAGTCTGACTAGTTGGCTGCAACTCTATTAGTTGTGCACTCAATCGGTAAAATAAATATCTACGAATAAAATGGAATGTCAACAATAACATTTAAAATCATTACACACGTTTTATTTATTATCACATAAAAATAAAATACTGAGACAAAATGTCAGTGAAGATGAAAACTAACGTAAGTTACTTATAATAAACTAATTCATTTATCGTCTCACTTATTACATTTAAATTGTCAATGAGTTTTTATTAAATTATTTTTACAAACGATTTTTTTTTTCAGATGTTCTTCCGCATGTTTGTAACGAAAACAAAACACCTTCCACAAAAAGAACTTCGTTTACTTGATAACAATCAGATAGAAACGTCACAAAAATTACCTTTTAATGAGGACACAGATTTAGAAGTCAATAAATCTGACGATTTGGACGAAGAAATCTCATTGGGAAACATTAAAGGCAATGCAAAGGTTATCAAGGCACTTAAAGACCTAGGCGATATTGATGTAAATCGCATTCCGCAAGTTTGTCTAAGTAAAGTGCAGTCCCCTAAGTTACTTTACTTGTTAAATAAAAATACCGCTAAAGATCTTGCATCAATGATTGCAAATGATATCATACAATCTAATGTACCTGTCGTAGAAGTTAATTCTGGTCCTGGATTTCTAACTGAAGAATTACTTAAAGCTGGTGTTCCTCAAATTTATATGAATGAAAAACACGAAGAATTTCATTGGTATCTTGAACCACTTTTAAAAAAATATAGCAAGAGATTGAGTTTACGAAAATACAATCTTTTACAACTAAGTTTTATTCAATCTTCAGACGAGAGAGTTAATGGCAATAAAATGCAAGATATTTTTGGAGAAATTGATAGAAAACAATGGAATCAGGAACCATCAATGCAAATAATTTCAATAGTACCTAATAAACCATTTTTATATAGCGTACAATACTCAATGATAGATCAATATTTGTCTAGCTTTGGACGTATTATTTTTTACATCGTGACTAAGCCATCAATAGCTAAAGTAAATATAATTATATATAAATATTTATTTTTGTAATAATTCTAATTAAATATTTTTACATTATTTTTAAGGTTTTTGAAGATATTCCTGATTCTTTTCTTCACAAACCCAAAAATATTTTTCTTCAGACGATGTTTGACTCAAAAGTACTTGGTTCATTACCAAGAGCATCATTTTTCCCATTGAGTTCTAACACAATGAAAAAACGACCGAATTCGAAACTTTACATAGATGATAATGAAAAAATGTCTGTCATGAGATTAGAAGCCAAGAAAGATTTTTTATCTGATGATTTTACAAATCGCGATGCTTTAATGTTTCTGTATTTTTTAAAATCTCATATGAGACGACATGATGCGCGAATTATACCAGAATTAGAGTAAGTTTTAGTTGACACCAAATACAATAAATTTTATTAATTCTGTTCTATGTACCTAACATTTTTATTATATTCATTTTAGAAAACTAATGCCAGGCTGTGGAAGACAATTGATCCGGCATAATTTGAATATTTATTCGAGATTTTCGGAATTGTCATCGTATCAATTACTTATTTTATTTAAAATAATCAAGTCTTGGGCGCAGTTTGAAAACAGTTCATTTGTTGAGGATTTGAAGTTTCAATTTGTGCAAGAAACGTAGCCGTATTTATATTTTTATCTATATAAATTCGGTTTTTTAAAAGAATTATAGTTATTCAAAAAATTCATGTAAATATTTATCATTTGTGAAAATGATTTTCATTAAAATTATTGATCGTTAACAAGTTAGCTGTATTTTTATATATTATTATTATTAAATTAATTAAAAATCTTCAACATGAAGATAATCATTACTTTTCATTTAATCTTACTTCGTTAGTGAACTTTAATCTTTCGTTTAATCTGACTCGACTGATCGGCCACTCTTTGAATACATTTATATTAAATACTGACTTGTTTTTAAAACGAGGAAAAAAAAAAAGAATTAAACGTTGAAGGTTTCAATGCCAATAACTTTCTATTTTTGTATAAATTATCTGGGAATTTCCAAGCATCACTTGTCAATTTTTGTTTCATCCACCACACGCCTGTACCAAGAAGTTTGCATTATAATGATAACAGAAATATTTTTATTTTTTTCGCTTATTGGGATTTCTCTAAGTCAAGACATTGCTTTTCCTGATGATGATGATGAAATAAAAATTCGAATCCAAACTACTTCAACAACACCAAAAACTACAACTAGTACTTCTTCTACAACTCCTTTTAAAATTGTAAGTAAATTTCTGATTAATTCATAGCTCATAAAAAACTCAATATATTAACATAATTTTTTTTTTTGTACATGTTGTATACTAGAGTGAAACAAGCGTAAAAGTGTGTCCGGTGAATATGACAGCTATCACCGAAAACGGTGAAACTATTTGTGAATGTGTCGCAGGATATGTTTACTATTTTCCTTTGGATAGTTGCTTCCTACCTTACAGCCGGGGACCATGTGCATCAGGATATCATTTAGCTTTTTCTAATGGCGCAATGATAGTTGAGTGCTTAAAAAATCCTTGCGACGATGATTCTGTAGTATACCAAAATAAATGCCACAAGTTTTTAAAATTAGGTCCACCATGTCCTGAAGGTCAAACATTGACTGTCAATGAAGAAAATTATGAAATAATGTGTCAAGAAGTAATGCCAATTATCTATCAGTTGATAGTGACTCCAACAAAACGCTGTTCGGCAGGTTCACGTATGGCAGCTCGCGGAATATGCCGACAACTTTTATAATTTTTTTTTTTTATCAATACTTTAAATTACATGGAATAATCAATGTCGATTTTAAATTAAATATTAAATAAGTTGTACGAATTTATCTTTACGCAACTATTTTTCACGCTCGAATCATCGATTGGATAGTTCAAGGACGTGTATCTCAGTGATGTTTTTATTTTAAAGTTTTTTAATAATCGTAATATGAATCGTTGCTTTAATTTTTTTTTTTCTGTAAAAATTAATGATAACAATTTTATATCATCAGAGTTAAACTTTTATTTTTGTTAATGGATATTTGTCAAACATAACTAAAAATTAAAAATCATTAATAAAAACGATTCACCGTTAACCTTAGTATTTAAGTTAATTGATAATCCTTTCAATTTTTATGCTAGTTAGCCTTGAAACTTTTAAGTAAAGATTATAGTTAATCTCTTTATTTTTCAATTTAAATATTTAAAAAACTGAATTTATAGTGACTGTACAGAATAAATCTCCCCCATGAAAATATTAGTATATTTTTCTTATTTGGAGAGTCCCATCGGCAATCTAATAATAGGAAGGGAAAACCAGTCTTTCGTCAGTCTAGATCGAGTTCACGGTAGCAGATCATTTAATAATACAAGACTCATCCGATCAAACAACATCTGCCTTTTTAAAAGATGATGTGGATTTACTTATCAAGTATTTTAATGTTTGTAATGTGCAATTCTCAAGATATTCTTTTTCCAACCGATGAGGAGACGTCACATATTAGTGGAAATATAACAACGGTGAGTTTTTAATTTTAATAAAAATTAAAAAATCAGCAAATAAATATCTAATCATTTTTTTTTTTGTAAAATTTAATAGCTGACGGAACGAATTCCAGTTTTTATTCCGGACACATGTCCAGACAATATGTTACTTTATCCAGGAGCCGGTAATAAAAGTGTCTGGATCTGTGATTGTAGACCAAGATTTCTCTACTTTCCATTAAGCCATTCATGTCATGAAGCTTACAGACAAGGTCCATGTAGCAAAGGCGAGTATGTCGTACTACCTTCAGAAGAAGTTGTACCACGATGCCAAGTTAATCCGTGCGGTGAAGACGGTTTGGTTAGTTATAATGGTGTTTGCTACTATCTAAAAACTAAAGGAGGTCCTTGCGCACCTGACGGAGTACTTGGTGTTAATGAAACTACTTTTGAAATTCAATGTATATCAACCGATCTTGCGCCATTTGTTATTATAAATGTACCACAACTAACGTGTCCTCCAGGAAGTCGGAGAAATTCTCTTGGTGTTTGTAAACTACCCCTTAGATCTATGTCATAGACATCATTAATAATTTATCAATTTTATTTTATTTAATACGTTATTTATAATATTTATTCAACTAATAAAAATTTATATTTATATAAAACAAAATATATTTTTATTTATACTTTTAGTGTATTTAAACAATCAATTAGTTTTCTTCTTTGTTTAAACTTATATACAGAATTTGTTTAAAAAGTTTTTTTAAATTATTGATGAATAATTTTTTATGATATGTACATTACTTTTGTTGTCGTAATTTTTTGAATATAAAATCTAACAAATCTAATACTGGCTACAAGTTATACATTTTTGTAGTATGTAATACATTGTATTATTAATAACGTAAGCACATAAATTTCATACAATAAAAATTTTTATTGTATTTTTATTCTTTGGAATAAAAAATATATCAATTGAAAAAAAAACTTTTTGTTCTTATAGTGACTATAATATAATATATATATATATATTAAATTCATTTACAAATAATATTTATGTCTGTATTATAATATCAAATTTTTCAAGAATATATGTAATAATATTATTATATATTCTTATCATTAAATAATGTATCTATATTAAGGGGTATAGCCACTGTGCAATGTCAAAAAAAATTTTTTTTTTTATTAAATCAAAGTTTATACATTTAAAAATATGTATCTAGAGTTTGATATGAAATTCCGAATATTTTTCGAGTTATAGTCATTTTTGTAACAGCGTGTCAAATGACCATTCCGTTCCGGCGAAAACGCGTTTTTATCGAAACTAATTTTTTTTTAACTGGTGGGATCTGTAATTTGCATAAATATGAACCAATTTGCAACTTTTTTTTTTTTACGTATTCATCGATTCAGTATTTTGATTTTTAAGATTTTTTAGGGCTGTTTGAATCCGTTTTTGAGTTAGAGATCCCACCGTGGTGGGGAAAAATTTTTTGGCGCTCTACAAAAATGCTTATAACTTTGTAACATGATATTTTTTAATCAAAATTTAGAAGAATGATTTTCAATGCACACTTCATAAGACTCGATCCCCAAATTCTTTTATTGTTCCAGCTAAAAAAATTCCCGAAAATCACCTATTTTTTCGATCCTTACAGTGGCTATCCTCCTTAATAAACAAGTAATGGTATATTCATCGATGTGTGTAGAAAAAAAATACATTCCACCAAAATGATTGTTGTAACTGAATAAATCTAATATTATGCTTTACTTATTAATTGATATTCAAAGTAAATTATAATTGTAAATTATTTATTGGTAAAATTTTTAAATGAAATTTTAATTAAAACGTAGTAAGTTTTGGTGTAATACTACAGTTGTCATGTTCGCCTACAAACTTACGAATATACCACTTGCAATAATGAGAATTGTTATCATATAGTATTTCTTGAAATGAATTTAAAATTAAAATAATTTATAAAAAAACTAAAACAATTAGTTAATTTCGTATGGTTGACTGATACCTGCACCCTCTATCAATCTTTGTCTCTCTCTAAACATGGAAACTTTCATGTTTTCAAGCTGATGATACTTGAGTAATTTAAGAACAGCGAAGACTGAAAGACCAACCCAAATAGAAAGACTGCTCCAGGCTCCAAATTGTGCGACACCTAGTTCAATATAAAATCCAGATGTGTTAATACCGTCATTTTTATCAATATCATTGCCAGCTGCTAGATCACAAGATGGTAATCTCTTAGACATGCATTGGCACCATGTCATGAAGCCGAGAGTTATAAACGTCGCAGCTATCAGAGTCACAGTCGCTAGGAATATTGAGCTGACTACATCCACAAAAGCTGACAGAAACGAACTATCTTCTCCATGATACATCAGCATTGACAGTCTGTATATTTGTACCAAGGACGTAATCAGAAGGATTAATCCTACGAATATTGTATAGTTGCAATAAATTTGTGATCCCCAGCTGACAACTAATTGTCCGTCTGTTTCTTGCCAAACTCCAGTTGAAAAAAGAAGACAATGTCCTCTAAAAATAAAATTTAAATTATTATTATCATAAGATAATTAAATGATTTTTTTTTACAATTATAATAATAATAATAAGAAAAATAGATTACTTGAATTCATCCTGATGGAGACTCATAGGTACAATAATACATAATGACAGTATTGAAGCGACGACATATCCGGCAACTTGACTTATCAACAAAACGTTTGACAAAGCCATGATCGGTTACTTTTGTTGTCTCGTTACTTCCAGATGAGTAATAAATAATCGTCACAATCTCTTTATTGAAGATTCACAATTAAATTCACTTTTAGCAAAACTGCACGTAAACGAATTAAACATTTGATGTTATTTTTTAGGAAGAGTCAAAATAAATCATTAGTCGAATTTTATTTTTGTAATTAATATTTAACAAGTTTTTATATTATTATAAATAAAATATTTTGTAATTTTGTAAGTGCGTGTAAATTCTTGATTTCATTGTGTATTTTTTTCTGTCATGACAGTGTATATAAACGAATTGAGAGCCCTCTTTCGTCAATTACCAATAATTTAAAAAAGAACATTCTCTTTACCGATTATCAGTTATTCTAGGAACTTTCTTATCGGTTTAAAAAATAAAGCGGTTTTTTAAATATTTAAATTGAGGAACTGAAATGAATAAAAACGCTCTCATCTCGTAATACTTGAAATAAAAAACTTATTCAACAATATCTAAATCATAAAAATGATAATAAAACGTTGAAAATAGGAACAATTATAAAAGCTCTTAAAAATATTGATGTGGTCAGTTTTAAATGTTATTTTTTTTCAACAATAAGTACAGTTTCCCACTAACAAATAAATCCATTCAAGGAGAGATTAATATACTGGTTAACAATATTTTTATTTTTAATATTAATCAAGAGCTATTACTACGATCTCTTATCTCTTAGTCATCGTGATAAGAATTTGCAATAAGTATTGCATTTATCTTTATCCCTCGCAGTAGCACTAGAATAACTTCATAATGTGCATTAACTTTAAATTTTGTGTTTTTTTGTTTATCGTTTCAGCCTATGGCCAAAGTAAGTCTTGACACATTTATTATAAAAAATAAAAAAAAAATCTACTTTTTTATGAAATAATTTTACTTGATTTAAGTTTATTTATAATATCCTTCTTCTTCTTCTTTCTAATCACCAGAATGTTCTTTTAAACGGCCAAATGGATCTGAAGTATCAGCAGACGAAATCAAATATGGAATCGTATTAGATCCGATTCAAGATACTGCGAGCCCTGGACTTATTTTGTTAAATTTTAGTACAACTGATGTAAATTCCATTTCGGGCCAACCAACTTCATCTAGTAAAGATCATTTTTTTATGATACCAGTTTTTCAAAACAATCAGTTTCAAGTAGTTTTAGCTGATATTTTTGTAGACTATGAAAAGTATGAGGTAATCAATGAAATTAATTCATTTTTCATAATTTAATTAACCCAAGTGTCACAAAAAATGTAGACTATTCCATGACACTGAAGTTGGCAGACATTAAAAATTATTTTAAAATTTTATAATAATGCAATTATTAAAAAAAAAAATTAATTAAAAAGTTTCACATGTGAAAATTAATAAAAATTACAAATGAAAATTTTTAGAAGCATTTTTTTTTGTAATTGATTTGTTATCAAAATTTTAAAAATTGAGAGCTGACCGCTTACTTCAGTATTATAATATCCCCAAGTGGCACAATTTTTTTTTTGTTAAATTTTTTTTTAATTTAAGTTGACGATTGTTAATTTTTGAACTCCTTGTTGAGTGAAATTTATACCAAAAAGTCAATGATACTGAAATTGAGAGACATCTGATAATTTTAAGAAGTTTTTAACAAACAAATTATAGCAAGAAAATTTTAATTAAAAATTTTATCTTTAGAAGCTTTGAAAAATTATAAAAAAGATTTTTATAAATACTTTTCTATGCCTAATTTATTTTTCAAGAAAAATCAAAAATTGTCTAGTGTCTGCTACCTTCAACATCATAAAATTCAACACTTTTTTTGTGACGTTTGGGTTTGGAAGATCCATTCCCTCAATTGGGAGTATGCTTTATTCAAACTAAATTAAAAATATTAATCACTTTTTTTATCAAGTTAAATTTCCAAATATTAAATTGTATCATTGAAATGATTAATTTCGAATTAATGTAAAAAATTATTATCATTTTTTAACTAGACTAAAGATTCTAACAGTATCTACGTAACATTCAACTGTAATGGAGGAACGCAAACGACCCTGGTAATTATTTATAAAGAAATGAATATCTCATTATAGAAAAAAAATTAACTGATCATTAATGATATTCCAGGAAATAATCTTACGTATAATAGACACAAATAATCATGATCCGCAATTTGTAAATGCTCCATACAGTTATAAAGTATCGATGCCCTTACCGAAGAACTTTCCTCTGCATCTTCTCTATGGAATTTCTGCTAGAGATGTCGATTTGACTAACAATAATATAACATTTTTCGTAAATGAATCTGACATTAATAGTCAAGGATTTTCTGCGTCCTGGTTAGCAACTGACTCAGTTGATACTAAATTACATCGTGCTTCATTAATCACTACAACTGCTATTAATTTTAAAAACGACTTCTCATTCAAAGTTTATGCTCGAGTAATTTTTATACTTAATTATTAACTTTTTATCGCTACTTTTATCAAATGTTATTGATAAAATTTTTTTTAGGATACAGGAAGTAATCCCAGAACAGTTTCTGCGCCAGTGACGATAATAGTTGATAAAGATAATTCTATTTTGCGATTCGCAAAACCAATTTACATTGCGGATTACAGTGATCTGACGCCTGAAGTGGCTAATGGAACAATATTTACATTTGAACAAGGTGAAATTTTATTGAGTGTCGGTGCTGATGATTCTGTTAAATATTATCTTCAGGAAGAATCAAACGGTAAATTTTATTAATCAACTTATTCATACAAGCCAATAACTAGTATAATTTATAAATGAAAAAAAAATCCTCTCAATAGAATATCAAGAAAATTTTAATTTGATTACACATTCAAATGGGTCAATACAATTACAACTGATAAATCCTCCTAGCAGATTTTTCAATGAAAGTTTTGTCCTATTGATACTCAATGTAAGTATATATTTAATTAACTTTTTAAAAATTTCAAAAGCAACAATTATTATTCAATTTATAGGCGACAAAACCTGGAGTCGATGATATTACAGTTTTGCATATTTCTCTTCCCGGAAGATCAACATATAAAAATTCTTCAATATCTACAACGGAATCACCTAAAATAGAGTCTAATAACGATGATAGTGCCGATTCTACGGCTTTAATTGTTCTAGGAGTTTTGTTGGCCGTAGTTACAATCGCGTTGATTGTTATGATCATCATTTACAAGAGGTAGAACAATAGAATAGTTAATTTAAATTTTTAATTAAGTATTATATAATTTTTATCTCATTTATTCAGACGAAGTAGACCTGTAGTGACGGAGAAAGTAAATGGCATTCAAGAAAAAAATTAAGATATGGAGGAAGTTGAGAGGTAAATTATTTATTTTCTTTTTGCAAATAATTACAGTAGTGGTTAAGTATAATTAAATTTGATCGTTCTCACGTTTATCGAGTTTAAAAAATAACAAAGGAGTTACCTTAACAGGTAGTTTTATAAGAATCTAAAATCCAAGCGCGTGGTGATGATCAAATGTTTTTATTCTATTTATCTTGCGTTGTTGCCTAACCATATACAAATTAAGTAGTAGGAAAGAAGGTCATGGTGTATATATGCGTGATAAATCCTTGCATATCATCACGCACGATCCACAATAATTATATTCAGCTATTGTTGTATTGGCTAAACTTTTGTTTTGATTTATAGATAAATTCAATTAATTAATTAACAATAGTCATATAATGCTCAATAAATTTTATATTTTTCAGAAATAGTTCAAATCCAGTTTCATCTGCGAGAAGATCAGTTGCGTTCAATGACATTGTTGAGGAAATCAAAATTGCTAGACTATAATAAAATGCTATTTTAACATAATAATAGCGTAACCCGGAAGCTCACTTACAGGAAATTATAAATTCACTCATACTTATTTTTAAGTGAAACATAAAATAAAAGTCATTTTTTATAAGACTAAATATTTAAGAAAATACCTAAAGTTTTATTATTGCGATGCTTAAATAATTATAATTATTTAATAAAATAAACATATTTATATTATTGCAAAACTTAATTATTAAAATGCAATGCAAGCATCTTTGCATTCTTTTGCGTCGTATAAAAATTGTAAATCGATTTTTTTATTTGCGCATCAATTTAATTTCTTCTATCAATTTACCTGTAGAAATAATTAAAATAAGTCCTAATGGATTAATTAGGTACATAAAAGAATAAAAACATGCCTTAAATTTTGATTATATTTTTAAAAGCGTTACACAGAGTTTAATCCAAGTCCATTCAATCAGTACATAGATAGATATAAATATACATAATATATGTTTCTGACCATTCTATAAATCGAGTTTGACCTTGTAGTACTCGGTAATCATACAGACATACCTACTCATATATATATATGTATATAAATATAAATATAGTCAAGACGTAACTCCAAATGAAGATCAAGTAAATTTACATGAATTTGTAATATAAATTTAGATTGTTATATCTATTCCATGAGAGTTTATCAAGAATTTGAGGATTTTTCGGACAAAGTGGAATAGGGTACGTATATAGACATGTATTAAGTAGGGAGAGCTAGTTGTTTGTGGTTGTTCCCCTCCATAATCGTATTTGCTTCTGCTGTTGCTGCTGGTACCGTTTTATTATGTCGAGCTCGCGATGAGTTTCAGTTGCCGGTTACGGTTGCTTCTTATATCATATAAAGGCAACTCACTTAAGTTTTTATCTTCATATGTATTAGATCACTTGCCAGATCCAATTGTACAGTTGAGTTTGTTTGTTTGTTTACTTATTTGAATTCCTTAAACTTAAAACTATAATTATTCATCTCCAAAATTAACTCATGAGTTTACTTGCTTTTGGGATATGATTCAGTGAACAGTTTATGCGTCTGACAGGTTCATGCAATTATTTTTGGAGGCTGCACAAACTTCTCCGTAATGCGAATTTTCTTTCTTCTTAATTCAGGTATTTTTATTTTTTAAATAATAGTTGATAAATTAAAAATAAGTAATAATAATTATTATTATTTAATGACAGCTTAAAAATATTAGAGATAACAGCATAATAACTGATTACTAAGACACGTTTGAAGTTTATTAGTTTGTAGTTAGTTATTTATATACTGTTTTGATCGATATATAACATTGATGGCCAAGTAACGGTTAAAGTTGGTAATTTTTTTTGTTATTAAATATTAATGGAATGAACTTGTATCTAGTCGACGACACCAGCAGTGCAAGCTTGCCTATGTGAACTTGTATTTTATTTATTATCTAAGTGCACGTTACTACAACTATAATAACGCGGGAATTTTATTTTTTCTCATTACTGTTATTACACAGGATAATTTTATGACGTACATATTTTTTGCACTTTTGTATTTTTAAATTAAAGTTATTTTCATATTTGAATAAAAAAAAATTTTTGCATAACTTTAATCATATTGATCAACGTGTTGCGAGATAATAACATACCTGCTAATTAAATCGATTGAATGTATATCGATATAAATAATTCATTGAATTATATAATGAATTTAATTGATTTTCGTTATCAAATATTAAACAAACTAAAATGTCAAATAAGTTAAGTGACTGCAATTTGTATATTGGAGAATTTGATCTAGTTAGTTTGATGATTGATGAAGTAACAATGTTGATTAAGACCACGCCTATCATACCTCTAACGCATTTATTACTTGCTAATTTTGTTTTCAATAGAAATAATTAAATAATAACTATGATGATAAAAGCTACTAAAAAAAAAAACTATAATTAAAAATCAAAAGCTGTGAATTTGAGTGAAGAAACTTATTAATGTTGATGATTTGAATTTTCAGTTGACGTTCACGTCGATGAATGTTATCACGATTGGTGATAAGAGTTACGATAGCGATACCAAGTCTAATTGTCAACGTGTAAGACAACTGCAAGTATTGTAGTTGTATATATAAATATATATATATACAATACATAGATCAGCTAAGGCAAAACAAAACGACTATGGCAATTGCGAAGATTAAGAGTTTTCTTGACAATAGTCTAAAGAGTGTAACGACTCCGCTTGATCGTACTACTACTTTAGAGCCTGAAATAGGCATCAGGATTGTTCACTCACCGTATGATAAAACATTGAGGGTTACTGTTCTTGGTGCAAGACATTTGCCACAGAATTTTGGGTTTACAAGAGTCAACAGTTACGTTGTCAAGGTAAAATTATTTTCATTTATTATAAAGATTTAAAAAAATTTTTTTTTATTTCTGATTATAATTTATAATGATTATCTATAAATTTTTTGCAGATTAAATTCTTTCCAGGCAAGGAAAAATTTGAAACGACGTCGAAAAACGAATCTTGGCCACAGTGGAATGAAGAATTCACGTTTCACTTGAGAAAAGAAACTAAAATAAAATTTGGCAAGTCAAAAGTCACTGAAGAGTTTCTAGATGGATCTAAACTTATAATAGCGACGCTTTATGCGATTCTTGAGGACAAACCGCTGATCGCGACTGATAAGAAAGATGCAGAAAAGGAAAATTCAAAGGAAGGAAGTAAAGATAGTAAGAAGGATGGAAAGAAGAAAGAAGGAGCTACGACGTCTGGGTCCCAGGAGTCGAAATCTAATAAACTACTAGGTCAATTATTCAGTAAAAGTTCTGATAAAGAGAAGGAAAAGGAGCAGGTTGTTGAAAAGAAGAGTATTGACAAGAGACGAACTGTTGGAGCTACCACCATTTCATTAGATGTTAAGAACTTTGTTACTAAACCACCCAAGGCCAAACATTCGGATGATGTGTCTACTGGTGATATTTGGAAACCTCTCAGACCCATTGCCAGCGGAATATCTGGTGCTGAAGATAGGGTAAGTAGAGAAATTTTGAAATTAAAGTCTGAAATTTAAAGTTAAACTTTAATAATTTATTTTTTTTGTTGTCAATAGCGAGAAAGTAAAAAAGGACAAGTAGAAATGATTCTAGTACAAGAAAAAAGTGATAAAAAAGATGTTAGTGAAGGTCGATTAATATTGAGCTTATCACGATTGAGATGTTCACTTCAAACAATGCATGAACAGGAGTCGCTTAAAGGCCAGTTGTATATAAAAATGTCTGTTGTTGATGGTGGCAGAGTGACTCATTTTTGGAAAAGTGATCGATTTAATCCATGTGTATCGATGAAATTTGCGCAGGATCAAGCACAAGTTATTGCTGAAAATCCATATGAGGGTGCATTGAAAGATGTCAGTTTTGTTGTTAAATTTGTCTCTAAAAATAAAATGGGTAAATTTATTATTTATTTGTATTTTTATTTAAATGTAATTTTAAGATATTCAATTTTTTTAACTCTGAAATTTTTTAGGTAAAAAAACGACAATAGGACATTTCGTTATTGGTCCGGATGTGGGTGGAACGTATAGCGAACAATGGAATCAAGCTATGGCTAAACCAGGAAACGTTGTCACTAAATGGCAAGTCTTTGAATGAGTCCATTGAGAGAGTCTGAATAAAAATTGTAAATTTTTTTTATTTTAAATTATACCTTTATCAAATGGATTATTAGTTTTAATATGTACATAAGAAACCAGTAGCCAGTATAACCGTCCGTTAAAATTCCAAGCAGCTTCTACTCATTTGTTGCTCTTACGACTCACGAGATGCAATAACAGAGAATTATTTAAACTTTTCTTGCAATATTTAAATATATTGTTGTTAAGTGAATATATTGACAAGTAAAGAGATTATATCTTTTTCGACAAAGATGTTACGGTTGGTGTCTGATGTTTAGTGGTAATAAGTAATAAGTAAAAGAATTTATTACAAAGTCTCTGGTGTAATAGTGATCCTATGAATCATTCGAGTTATTACTACGATACGGGTGTGTCACATAATTGACATAGACGTATTCTATATATAAAAGAAAGTACTATACGTCAATGTACACATGCTACTCGACAATCGTTAGAGTGCCATTAAACAATACAAACATAACAAATGAGATTTTGTATTAAATATTGATTTTAATTTAAGAAACTAAAATATACAAATATTAATAATTATTTTTTTACAATTGTATTTAAAAAATTACTAAATTTATTTTAAAGCGCTTTAGTTTTATGCAAAGTCGATAATTATTTTATTATAATATAAAATAAAATGTTTTTATTTAAAAATTAATTTTTGTATTGCAATAGATTACATACGCACCTATATAAATTTTTTTTATTCAATTCAAGTGTAATAATAATTAAGAATTTACTATTATCCTTATTTTATGTATAAAATTTAGTAAAAAACATTGATACTATAAAAATTTGTTCTAATTTACATTCATATTTTTTATGAACACATATGTAGAAAATTATAAAGTTTATTACTTTAAATTGAGTTAGCTTATGTTTTCAATAAGACGGACAATATAAAAAATTTTAAAAATTATTGGCCCTTATCAACTAAATTAGTTTAACTTATTTTTGCAATTGGACGGAATTTACAATATAACAATATTGATTAAAAATGAGATGATAAATATATCTCATTTAAAGATTCTCATATTTGTACTCTATGAGTATGAGATATAAAAAGTATATCTACTCATAACTTCAGATCGAAGACAGTAAGTATATGCGTAAGTATTTTTTTGATCGTAGTAACGCAAAATATTATATATAAAATACAGTATAAAAAAACTCTGGACGTGATAAATCACAATTAAGGCACACGTTATTAACTACTTAGCATTTTTTTTGTTCTTTTTAGATTAAATTCATTTGGAGCAAACTTGGGCTTGATCAGTAGAACTTATTACTGTACTGATGATTATTGACAATTAATTTTGATCACTTAGCTGTTAAATAGTATCCTAGCGTCAATAAACCAGTAACTAATGAAACGAACCAAGAGCTGTGGATAGATGTACCCGCATTACATCCATCTTTACTATTGCACGTACAATATTCCATAAATATGTTGTAAGATCCTGTTCTCATCAAACAAAATCTTTCATCACCACCTATGCCGGGTTCTCCCAAGTAGGCACAACTTCTTATGTATTTCCATACTCCATTGACTGTAAAAAATTTATAAATTGATAAACATTAAATAAAATTGATAACCTCTTGAACTTTTGATTCTTTTACTGACCTTTTTGTCGGATTTTACGACACATTGTTGATTTAACGCCTCTCAAATGACTCAATTCACGTTTTTCAGAACAATCTGCTATTGGAACTGTTGAATTATCAAAAGGATCAGCACACTTGGGATCAGAATCTGATCTGCACTCCCAACATTTTATTGCCAAACCTGATAAACAAATTTATGTTAATTTGAAATAATGCAATTATATTTTTTTAAAAATATTAACTAAAATATTTTAATATTTACCTTCATGAATAAAAAGTACCAATAGTGATAAAATAATCATTTGTGCACTTCGTCCCATATTTATTGTTTATTACAAAATTTTTAAAACAAATTGAACAACTGTATGAGTAATGTTTACTACGAGTTTTATTACAGCTTAATTTTTGACAACAATTTGGAGTATTTTATTTATTTGTTCGTAGTTGAAAAATATGTCAATGGTTTCTTTTTTTTTTTATTATATAGTGTTTATAAATTTTTTATAGTAAATAATATAAAAATAACCACGACGGACTCTCACTCACACATTACATTCGGCGACGCCCAACTTCGAATATCATCAGCGGAATCAACAGTTCGTGAAAACATACATCTATAGGTAGAATTATGTATACTTACTTAAATATACTACGCGTGTCGAATAAAATGTTTATTTTTCATGAAATAAATTTTTAATTCATCAATTAATCATTATTACAATATAAAGATATAATACTTGTGAATTTAAAAATTCTAGAAATGATTTTTATTTTAAACGCAAAAATACATAATGACATTAAAATCAGCTGTCACTTGACAAATTTTTAATTTTATTCAACAATTGAATTAATTCTAAAAAATTGTTTTTAAAAAATTGCATTTTTAATTTTTTTAAATTTCTAAATGTCAATTTTTTTACTTATTTTCTCTTGCTATAATTTATTTGTTAACAAAAGTTCTAAAAATTATTAAATATCTGCTAAATTAATTTTCATAAATGAACAACGAACAGATTGGCGGTAAAAATCATCGATTTGCCATCCTTGAAATTATCGATTGTTGGAAACGATTATCGATAGAGTAAAAATCGATATATTCTGTGTCAGAAATGCATTGAAGATGGCAGTTGCATTACTGTTTTCAAAAATATAACTCACGTGTACAAAAGATTTGTGTACAGTTAACGAACCTATTCTTCGTCGTCGCGTAGGTAAGGAGATTATAAATAACAGTATCAATTTATTTAATATAAAAAAACATTATTAATGGTGAAATTGTTACTTTTTGTTTCAGAGTATCAACAACTTATATAATTATCAGTGGTAATATTTTTTTTATATTGAATTCAACCGTGGAAAACATTTTCCTTTCATCTCACCAGTGACTTGCGATTTTGTTGTAGCTCTACAAGACCAAATAAATATGGTAAATAATTTTTTTTTTATTATTTTCTTATTTTATAATTACAAGCTGTAAATTAAACAGTTGTACTTATTCTTACATAACTCTGATTTTAAAATAATTAGTAAATTTTGATAAAATAACAAGATGCAAGAAAGTATAGTTTGGTAACTATAAATATAATGATGAGTATGACATTTTGGAACTCAAAATATGTGTCTGTTTATGAGACTGAAGTTAGCAGACACTTGACAATTTTTTGATTTTTCTTGAAAAATAAACTAGGCATAGAAAATTTTTTATAAAAATCTCATTTATAATTTTTCAGAGCTTCTAAAGATAAAATTAAAAAAAAAATTTTTTTTGCTATAATTTGTTTAATAGAAAAATTCTAAAAATTATCAGATGTCTCTCAACTTCAGTGTCATGTCTGTCTAGGTATAACGTAGATTTGTAATATATGTTTAATGTAATACTAATTTTTTTTACAGGGTCAGAATCATTCAGGTACTGGTGGCGGGCGTAAAAAAAAAGATGGTAATGATAAAAAGAAAAAGTATGAACCACCAATCCCAACACGAGTTGGTACCCTAAAACGTCGCCGTCCAAAAGGTCCAGACACTGCTGTGAAATTACCTCAAGTTAAACCTCATACTAGATGCAAGTTGAAGTTATTAAAGTTAGATAGAATAAAGGATTATTTGCTGATGGAAGAAGAATTTATAAAGAACCAGGAGAGATTGAAGCCTACTGAAGAAAAAGATGAAGAAGATTTGTCTAAAGTTGAGATTTTAAGAGGATCACCGATGAATGTTGGAACATTGGAAGAGGTGATTGATGACAATCATGCGATTGTATCAACTTCTTTGGGTTCTAAATACTACGTATCAATTCTTTCTTTCGTGGACAAAGATCAACTCGAACCTGGATGTCACGTTCTGCTGAACCACAGAAATCATTCGGTTGTTGGTGTCCTAGAAGACAGCACAGACCCGATGGTTACGGTTATGAAATTGCAAAAAGCACCTCCAGAGACTTATGCTGACATTGGAGGTAATTTTTTAAGTTTCTCTTGTGGAAATTTGAATTTATAAAACTCCAACTTCTCAAAAATGATTTTAAAAATTTTTTAACTAGCTAGTATAAAAGAAAATAAAATAATTATTTTTATTGGATTTTATTATGAATATAAAACTGTTCCCTAGTCATAGATAAATATTGAAGTAAATAATTAAACTAATTTATGTATAACAAAGTTAGATAAAGGGTCTTTTGGGATGGGAATGTAGAATAGTTAAAAACTGTACATCTTGAACTAAATAAATAATAATTATTTTTATTTACAGGTCTAGAAGAACAAATTCGAGAGATCAAGGAATCAGTGGAGTTACCGTTGACCCATCCAGAATATTATGAAGAAATGGGTATTAAACCACCAAAAGGTGTAATTTTATACGGCGAACCTGGAACTGGAAAGACTTTACTAGCCAAGGCTGTGGCAAATCAAACCTCTGCAACTTTTTTGCGTGTCGTTGGCTCTGAGCTGATTCAAAAATACCTTGGAGATGGTCCCAAACTTGTTCGTGAACTCTTCAGAGTAGCAGAAGAACATGCACCGTCGATTGTCTTCATTGATGAAATAGATGCTATTGGGACCAAGCGATATGACAGTAACAGCGGTGGTGAAAGAGAAATTCAAAGAACTATGTTGGAGTTATTGAATCAACTTGATGGTAATATTTAAATATTATTTACACTTAATTACAATCAATAAATAAATTTATCAATTATTTTAGGATTCGATAGCCGTGGGGATGTTAAAGTAATCATGGCAACTAACAGAATTGAGTCTCTGGATCCAGCTTTAATCCGTCCCGGTCGTATTGACCGCAAAATAGAATTCACGCTTCCTGATGAGAACACTAAGAGACGTATTTTCAACATCCACACCAGCAAGATGACCTTAGCACCAGATGTCAATCTCAATGAACTTATTATGTCTAAAGAGGACCTATCAGGAGCTGATATCAAAGCAATATGTACTGAGGCTGGTTTGATGGCGCTTCGTGAGCGTCGTATGAAAATTACCAATGAAGACTTTAAAAAATCCAAAGAAAATGTTCTTTATAAGAAGAAAGAAGGTTCACCAGAAGGCCTTTACTTATAAACAATTTCAGTGCAGTATTTTTTATTAATAATTTTGGATATGTGCTTTATCGTATTTGAATAATTATAAAATACATTAGATTTTCATCATTAATATTATCTTACAATGTGTATTCTATTCTATAATATATATTTGAAGTATTAATTTTTTTTATTTTTATTATTCTTGGCTGCTAAACCATGAACATCCGGATATTGCACGATGCATGCACAATACTCGGCTATTTTAAGATCATTAATCCCAAATCATTTTTAATTAAGCAAACTTAAATTAGAGTAGAGCAATCATTGAATGTTTTAAAAGTTGAGAAATAAATTGACCTTATATTTATTAAGAACTTGTAAAATCTTGCAAAAGTTAGACTTGTAAGGTTTTTTAATTTTTCATAAATCATTTAACAATTTTTAAGTATAAATGAGTAATAAAAAGTATCGATAAAGTAGTTATCGATAATCTTTGTAGTAAAAAATATATGGATATAAATATGTATAGTTTCAGTTAAAGTCTATTGCAGATGGCGGAATGTCACATGGCAGGTCGTTAGTTATTGTTGTGTTTTTAAGTTAAACACGTGGGGATATAAGTAAATTATAACATTAAATTAAATTATAAAGAATCACTTATTATAAATATTTTATTTACAACTTCTTTGGGTTGAAATTATTTTTATCAATGTAAGTGTAATAAATAATACAGTTTTTTTACTTAGGATTATCATTAACTTTGTAGGTTATGTTTTTTTCATTTGTTATTATGCATTGAATAATTAAACATTATAAAAAAAAATATTTATTCATGAATTGTATTGAGAAAATTATTTATACATTTATTTTATTGTTTTTTTTATTTAAAAATAATTATAAATATTGTTTATTTCAATAGTGATAAACATTTGAAGGTTACTATATTAAAAATTTAATTAATGATTTTTTTCAGTTGATCAAAAATGGCTAAAACTAAAAATAAGAAGAAAAATATGGCCGAGTTGGCGTCAAAGAAAAAAATGATGGACCTTCAAAATAAGAAAAAAATTAATCCATTTGAAGTTCACATCAACAGAGATAAGCACAAGGTTTTGGGAAAAAAATTAAAATCCGATCGAGGACTACCTGGTATAGCAAGATCAAAAGCCATAAATAAACGTAAACATACTTTACTTATGGAATTTCAACAAAAAGATAAGTCTAATTTAACTATTGATAGTCGTATCGGAGAACGTGATCGTGGAATGAGTCAAGAAGACAAAGCGATGGTGAGATTCACTGCTGAAAAATTAAAATTACAGAAGAAGAATATTTTTAATCTCAATGATGACGAGGTGTTGACTCATAGAGGTCAGACTTTGGAAGAAATTGAGAAGTTTGAAGACCCAAGGAGTGATGACGATGACGATGATGATGACGGTCGTAATACAAAGGGATATTTAGATAAAAAATTTGTCAATGAAGCTCATTTTGGTGGTGGAATGCTATCAAAATCTGGGGAGTCAATCTCCCGGTCAGATTTAATTACCCAATTGGTTAATGAGTCGAAAAAACGTAAAGCTGAGAAACAAAGGATAAGTGAACAGAATCGTTCACAGACTGAACAATTGGATTCACAGTGGAAAGATCTTTTACCTCTTTTAGCTGCTTCTAAGAAGCCTGAGGAAGAGCGAGTAAGTAAGCCCAGACCAGATGATTTTGATAGAACTGTCCAGGAATTGAGATTTGAGAGCCGAGGAAATCCTTCTGATCGCTTAAAGAGTCAAGATGAAATTGTTAAACAAGAGAGAGAAAAATTAGAAGCTTTGGAGCGAGATCGACTGGAGCGTATGCAAGGATTCGCTGATTATGAATCTGGGGGTAATAATTATAGGTCTGTTGATGACGACGATGATGGTTTTGAAATAGAAGATATTACTTCTGACATGCTGGCTTATGATAAAGATGGTCAAATTGTTGATAGTTTTTTTAAATCAATGCCTAAAGATGATAAAAAAAGTAAAGTTAACGAAACTGTTGACGATGATGATGACGACGACGACGATGATGGTGGTGAAGATGATGATGATGATGATGATGAGGACGAAGAAGATGATTTGTCTGATTTAAAAGCATCTGACTCTTCTAGTGAAGATGATGAAGAAGAAGAAGAAGATAAAGAGGAAGAGGAAGAAAAGGAAAAAGAAAAAATACCAACTAAATTGAACAAATCATTAGATAAATCTAATGCCAAAGTAGAAAAAATCACGAATGGAGAAATTAAAGAATTATCAGCGAACAAATTAAATACTAGTACAAATGAAGTAAAAAAAGACGCCACACAAGAAAAATTGATGGAAAAGGTTCGCCAAGAATTACCTCATACTTATCCAGCACCTGAAAGCTACGAAGAACTAAACAAGTTATTACGAGCTCAAAGTCCTGATCATCAGTCAGTTATTCTAGAGCGAATCATCAAGTGTAATCACATTTCTTTGGGTGAAAATAATCGTGAAAAATTGGCAAATGTTTTCGAGTTTTTGCTACAATATTTGATGGACATTGCTCGAGTTAAGGATTCAGAAGATGTAGTACGGTGTTTCCAGATTTGCGATAGACTGCTTCCGTATCTTTACGATTTAGCTCAATTTAATTCAAAACATGCTGGCTCATGCGTCAAAGTTGTTTTAAAAGAAAAATTCCAAGAATTTAAAGAAAAAGAAAAAATATATCCAAAGTTGGATACATTAATTTTGTTTAAAGTGATATCATTGCTGTTTACAACCTCAGATTTTCATCATGCTATTGTTACACCTTGTTTTCTTTTCATGTCGGAAATATTAACAAGGTGTAAAGTTAAAACTGCCACGGATATTTCAAAGGGTCTTTTTATCGTTACTCTTTTATTAGAGTTTACATTGCTTAGCAAAAGGTTTCTGCCTGCTGCGATTAATTTTTTGAGAGGAGTTGTATTTTTGGCGACAATCAAGCCTCTGAGTATACCCAAAATGTTTTCACCATTCAAGCAAACTGGTGAATTATCAAATTTATTGATACTCGAAAAGAGCCAAAAAGATTTAGAATTAGATGTCAATGGTGAGCATATGAAAGTAAATGATTTGGCGACTAGAAAATTCGATGATGACTACAGAGTACGTGTTTTTATAACGACAATAAATTTAATAAGTGAATTCAAGAGTCAACTGGAAGAAATAGACATTGCTTACATTATTTTTAAACCTATTATTGAATTATTGGATATTGAAACTAATCCATGGAACAATTATCCAAAGTCTGTTAAAAAACATGTTCAGAAAGTTTCTGATGATTTGAAGTCACTGGCGAATAATGAACTGAATTACTTAGTCTTCGAAAAAAAGAGACCCAAGCCGTTTAAATTTTTGACACCACTTGTTACATTAGTGTACGTACAATTTCATTTATTTTATTTTTTATTCATTTATTTAGATATGCTTATTTATTTATTTTTTTTTTATTTTCAGATCCGATGTAAAGAAATTCAGAGCCAAATCGTCGAGAGAAGACAAAGCAGAACAGGAGAAATTGGCTCTAAAATTAAAGAAAGAAACAAAGGGTGCCATAAGAGAACTCAAGAGGGATGCTGCATTCTTAGCTAAGGTCCAAATAAAGGACCAGATTAAGAGTGATCAAGAGCGTAAACGTAAAGTTAGAGAAATTTTCGGTGAGGCTGCTACACAACAGGGTGAACTTAACAAAATGCAACGGAGAAAATAAGTCAGTTTGATTTACTTTCGTTGCAATGTCTGTCTTTCTTTTTGTTTTTATTGTAAAATATCCTGTAATTAGCATTTAATAAATTTAAATTACATATTTTGTAATTATAAGCAATAAGAATTTTGTTTTATTAATTATTGCAATTGTATAATGACTAGATAATAATTTTTGATATTTTAATTTTAGTCATTACTTGAAAAAAATTATGATTTAAAGAACCGCAGAGTAATGATTGTCTTTTTTTTGTTTATTTACATTCATAGTTATTTATTAAAATGTATATTTATTTATTTTTATTGCTTTTTTGTATACAAGTAGAGTCAATCGGTATAAAAAATAATTTAGCCGATCAATCAAGAGCGTACGGAGAATTAAAGTGTAAATCAAAAGCTGTTGAAAATGATAATATACTAGACAAATCAGCCGATATTTCTGCAGGAAAAAATGAAGAAAATAACCAAGACCATAGCTGTTGTCATGAAAATTGCGGGTTATTGAGATTTGGAATAGTTCAAAAAATAATATACGCTCCAAGTAATGATGCTGAGGATGTTCCATTTTCATCGGCGTGTGTTCGATGTGGCTTGTGCCTTGCAATAGCCGATAAGGTCATTGCTCTGTTCAATTTATTCATTTTTAATGCAAATATTGTGCATTATTCTGTAGACGCATAATTTAAATAGTTTATTCTTTTTCTTTTTATGTATTGCTCAATTAATGTATATTTATGTTATTAATGGTTTAACAATTCCGTGTGAAATTTTATCAATTATACAGATTAATAAAACATTAATCGATATGCATGATAATATGCCACCCGACCGATGGCTCAATGACACTGAAATTCATGTTCTTCTCAGCATAATATGCGATGAATCATTTATACGGTAAGTCAACTAATATTTATTTTTTTATCTATTCTTTTACTAATAAAATTTTTTTCAGTTATCGACTACGTGAAATCAATGGTGATCGTTTCATTGGTGAAAATTATCCGGGGTCTATTCTCATTGAGTCCACCGCTAATCAACTTTGGGAAGAAAAGTAATTTTTTTTTCTTTTTTTTTTAATGCTGTAATTAAAAATAATTTGATACTATTGAGTTTTAATTTAGTTTGAGAAAAAAATGTAATGAATTGATAGAAGATATTGGTGCTGAAAAATTGTACAATTATTGGAAAGAGTGGTACGCTGGTTACGATAGAAACTTTCGTACTATTCTATGCCGTGGCGATGTTGGAATATTACGTGAATGTCGCAGTTTCAAAGACGTAATTGAATTACCAGCTCTTGAAGATGATGAAGAAGAAGAATCTGACTATGGTATCAAAATAAATGCTAAACTTGAATGTACCTATGATTGATTTGAAGACTTTTATTTAAATACCAAAGATTTTTTTACTGACACTTTATTAATTTTTATACTATACTACTGTATTTTTAATAATAAACTTTGATATCTTAATTTCGAAAAGGAAAAATAATTTGTTTTGTCTGTAATTGTTTGTCACAGTCATAATTAACTTTAGGGTTGAACTTTTTTACTCGAGACGATGAATGCCTCAATCGACGTTTATAAGTTTTGAAATGTAAGTTACAGTTAATATTATTTATGTAATCATTCAGAAATTCTTTGGGATTATTTTTATTGGTATGAACTTCAGAAGTGCGCTTTTTCCTCAAGTAAATATCAATAATTTGCCGTAGTTTGTTTTTAAATTTCAGTCTTCTGCTCCAAATCCGCTCGACGAGCCCAATACAAACAGCTATCACGATTCCAATAGCAAGTATTATAAAAGCAGAATAAACATCAGCTATCCTTGCACTGTGGAATGTCGTCGGGTCCCGGCACTTAGGCATGTCAGGTAACATTCGGTCGCCTATTCTGTCGATAACTCCACGTTCTAGCATCCGTAAAATACTAAAAATATAAATAAAAAATTTTTAATTTAACATTGAATGATTTACAGAAAAAAAAAATTAATTATTTACTTGAGATTAATTATTTTTTCATAAGGACTAAATTTTTCCATGGGTAAAGCAACAACTGTAAATGTTTGTCCTACTTCAATTTCTTTTAAAGAACATCTCTCTTGTATTAATGATGTTCTAAGTGTTCTCCTAGCAAGTGTCGCGCTTGCAAAAAAACCATAACTACCCTTGACGGCTTTTTGAAGACCTTGGTTCGTATCAATCCGTGATTCACGAGTATTAAATGCATTTATATATAACTTTCTTAAGTTAGTATCATTAGTATTCTGAAAATGTACTTGGCATCAAAAAATGTTCAAATTATTTTGTTAAGTATAAGTATAAAATATAAAATTACTCTCATAAATTCATCATCAAGATCACTGTATCCAACTTTAAAATTATTCTGCAATAAATCTTCAAGCGTCTTGATACCTGTTGCTTGAACAGATAATATTGAAGTAATGAATCCTGCGTAAGCATTGTACATAACTAGTGCAAAAGTAAGACTAGCTAATAGTGCCATTTTTCCTGATAGAGTCATCGGCTTCCATGGTGTTCCTTAGAAAGTATGTAAGTTAATAAAAAAAAATAAAAAAGTTTCTTAGAAAATTTTATAAGTGATTAAAAAATCTTTTAAATAAGTCTAATACCTTGCATGCACATTATACCAGTACACCAAAGTGTAGCTTCACCAAAAGTTGTGGTTCTTCCGCAATTACGGAAAACATTTCGCGTAATGTAATTTATGAGACTAATAGTAACGATTATCAGAACATGAACGAATGCAACACAGAGCAGAAGACGATTGTTGAACGGCTGAAGAAAAATATCGCGCATAAATCCTGATTCCGGTGGTCGTATGTAAATATTTCTTCTATTTAATTGAATAATTAAAATGAATTTAAATTTATTTTGAAGATTAATAAGAATAATAATCATTTTAAATACATACGTATAACGTATTAGAGGATGTGAAAAACACATATCACGACGTCGCTCATCATTGACGGTGATGTATCCAAGACCAATATCAACGATGCCATTGTTAACATCTCCAAGAAGATGAGTCCAAGCTTTATTGGTAAGTACTCCTACTTTTTCATGCATTACTGTTTCTAAACTAAAAAAAAATAAGAAATGAAATTGCAAAATAAAATTCGTTTAATTATTATAAATGATTTTATTAAGAATAATTTTTGGAGTCCAACAAGTTAAGGAAAAAACTTTGATTCGTTGAGGATAATGTTGAGGATATGAACTTTTGATGACTCAGTTTGACCTTACGTTAAACTTCCCATTATGTAAGTAGATGTTATTGTACACGTGTAACCAAATTTATTACTTTTTTTTTTTAATTGTGTTTTTTACTAACACTCAATGTCAAGTTTAATGTATACGTAAGTTACTGGCCTATGTATAATATAATGGTGCTTATATTCAATACCTAGCATTTAAATTGCTGGCTAGAAAATTTATAAAATCATTCAGTGGACGATCTTCTGTCATCTGTTCTTCGTACAATGAATTTTCTTCATTTTGATCTTCGTTGGTACCATTTAGAATTCCAATTATAAGTGGCAAATGATAAAAATTATTTCGCAATTCAACATCCACCTAATATTAATAACAATGTTGCTTCGATAATTATATTGCATTATAAAGAAAAAGACTTATGATTTATTATTACTACTCACTGGAAATTTTAGCATTAATTCACCTGGGTTCCATGATCCCAAAGAATCTACAATAAGACTAGAATTGTCTGTTATTCTTATTTTGTAAATATGAACCACGTAAAAACATACACTTGAATTTTGTTTCTGGGAATAATCAAGATTTTTTGTTACATTATCGTTTATTTCTTCTTTTATTTTTGCATCTTTGTATTTGTAACTTTCAACATAACTTCGGAGTGGACTGCAGGTCCTAATAATTTAATCTAGTTAGTTACTTATAATTATATTAAGAAGAATATTTTTGAGACTAAATATACTGAGAGAAAAAATTTCTTTTGACAAAAATGAGCAATATTCTACTAAGAAATTAATTTTTTGAAAATTTTCAACAATTTTATTTTTTGCTAAAGAAATCAAAATTTTTTTCACAGTAATTTTCTTGTTGAAAAAAAGTTTTTTAGATCTGACAAAAAATGATTTTTGGATAAAAATTTGCAAAGTTGTTTATCTGAAATTGTTTTTTTTTTCTAAATTACAAAAAATTTTTTTCAACAAGAAAATTACTGTGAGAAATATTTTTATTTCTTCAGCTAAAAAATAAAATTTTTGAAAATTTTAAACAAAATAATTTCTTGTCACAACAATGCCCATTTGTTTTCAAATGAAATTTTTTCTCTCAGTAATACATACTTGTTTATATAAAGCTTTGACGGTTCACGTTGATTAGAGTTTGAGTAAACAGACGTTGCGACAATAACGTCGGTATTAATACCAATTGTAAGATTACGAAGACGAGTATCTATTGATATATCTTCAGGTCTCGATGCTATTAACAACCACGATACATAATAATCAAATAATCTTTTCGTAGAAGCCTTCAAAAAATATAATCAATTAAAATTTTAAATCAAGTTTTATACAAATAGATGAATGATTTATTAGTCATACCACTTTCAATACATTATCAGAAGAGGTATTGTTAATACTGTCAAGTAATACAATAGCGCCTATACGATATACATTTATTTGTAGCGCTTCTGGTAATTTTGGATTGTTTGCTGATTGAATTGATACACTTATTCCCTCTTGACTCAAACACTGAATCAAAGGTCGTATGTATGTCATTACAGCGTCTTGAATAAAATAAAACTTATTGTCACGTGCGTCAGCAAATTACTTTCCTCAATAATTTACGATACTAAAAAATCCCGTATAATTTAATCTTGCCATAAATTATTTAAATTTCTTTTAAACAATTAGCAATAGTAATTATCAAACTAATAAAATATTTTCATTTAATTTTTCTTTAGATAAATTATTCAGACTATTAATTTAAATTTTTATGCTTACGATTTCTTGGAGATAAATCATCGAAAATAACAATTTGTTTCCATGAACGCCATTTAGAAATCTCAAGAATTAATTCCAGTGTCAAGGGTGACGGTGGTTCATATCCAGGTGCTGAGTTGAAGAGACACAATAAAAATAATACTGCAGTATTAAACATATTGTACTTTTATTGTGCTAAAATAGTTCAATGATATATTGTAAAACTCAATTTCTTCTATTAATCAAGTATACTTATTAGTTATTAAAAAGAAAATATTAAAGTAAGCTTAATGTTCGCGTGCAGTTTGGTAAATGTCAAAAATAAATTCGGATATGCGTGAAATGTTATATTTCTCATTCTTGAGCCTTTCAACAAATTGAATTGGTTTTTTATGAAAATTGCGGCTATTATAGGCATAATGGACACATTGATTAACTAGGTAGATAGTGAAATCGATTAGAACTAATTTCACAAGTGAGTTATGACCTATCATCTTCTTTAATAATTAGTTGCCATAATAATGAAAATTAACTAAAAGTTTTGTGGGCTACGATGTTTCTTATTTTATTATATAAAGGAAATTTAAATATTTGAATTGTAATTACATAAAAGAAAATAATCTTATAAATCGCGTGTATTCTAATTACGATTAAGTATTATACAATAATTTTACAAACACGTAGAATAAGTTGAAATGTGTAAATGTCAATGAATAAATAAATTGTACAAACAATTTAAATGAATTGAAGAATGAAGCCCCGAATGTTAAAGTTCATTAATAATTAATAGTAAGTTCATTGTATACAAGTATTAATACTTTTAAAATAGTCCAATCGTATTTTAGCAGAATTTTTCAACGTTATATAATATAACTCAAGAGTAACAAATTAAAATGTGTTATAAGTTATTTAATGTCGAAGTAATAAATGATTAAAAAATTACAGGACTGTTAATTACTTTGGTAATTATTTACAAGTGGGGTCAAACCTATATTTGGACATATCTAGGTGGAAAATTAACATTTTTTTAATCTGCTTGTTTTTACGGTGGATTTATGGTGGTGACATCGAAAATATAAAAAAATTAGTATTTCGATAGCTTTTTTTCCTTCAAAAGTTGGAAAAAATTATGGTTCTCATATTTTTGGATAAAATTTCTATTTTATCTTTTTTGGATATTTTTGATATATTTTTTTTAAAGTACATAAAAAAACGAATAAAAAGTTGAAAATGAACAATTTATAAAAAATTTATAAATTTTTTTGAAAATTTGTTGAAATTGTAATAATCACCTTTTTTTTTAATTGTTCATTTTTTTATGTATTTTTCAAAAAAAAAATAGATCAAAATTTTCAAAAAAAAATTTCGTTCAAAAAATGAAAATTAAAATAGTACACTCCGCTTGTAAATAATTACCATTACTTTATTTAATTATCACACATAAACTAACTATGGATGTAATTGAAAAATGTTTCTGAAAAAATTTTAAAATAGTAATGTAATATTAATAAAAAAAAAATTTTATTCATAGGTTTGGAAAATTTACGCTCATATATTAAAGTATGTCTTCCCGTGAAACTTCAAAGTTAGTGAATGCAATTTTTTTTATTCTCGTTAACTTAAAGTTAAGTCCCATTGTATACATTGTTCATTTAAAACAAATATGACGTACAAGGAAGCATACATTAATCATTGTTATGGTCCTAAAAAAATTTGTTGTGTCACGGAAGACAATGGCAGTTTTAATGGTTACCGGAAAGTGAAAATTTGTTTATTTGTTTAATAAATCACAATATTTATTAATGATAATTTGACATATTTATGGCATTTCGGCTATATAATCTTGAAAATAAGTACGCGGGGCTTTATTGTTAATGAAAATTTTACTGTGTGATTGTTTAAATTGTCGATTGTGAATAAAGACTTCTTTACTCCTTGCGTACTATGTATGATAAAAAAATATAACAATAGCTGGCCATGATAAAAGTAGTAAGAAAATCAGTGCATTTGGTTAAAATTTTGATAAAAATTTTCACTAAATAAAGTTACAAAGTAATTTGCAATGTATTCTGAATCGATTACATTACAATCACAGCCTAAAGAAAAATATGGTGTTAGATTAATAAAAGGGGAGTTGAAAAAAAAGCGCTGGTATGAATTTGAAACAAAAATACTTTGGAACAATGCTATTTTTATTATAATTATTCATGTACTAGGGCTGTATTACACTATTACCTTTCCGTATTTAGATCATAAAATTTTGACTGTATGGGGTAATTACAATCACTATTCTACGCTACAATTATATCTGAGTATTTCGGTAAAATTAAAATAATATGTGTAATTTTTAATAGGAATTGTTGTTGGATTTATGTCAGGAATAGGAGTTACTGGTGGCGTGCATCGATTATGGACTCATCGAGCATACAAAGCTAATGTTCCACTTAGAATTATTCTGGCCACTTTATACTACACTGCTGGACAGGTAATTTATTATTAATTGTTTTCATTATAGTATACAATACCTGCAAAAAAATAAAAATTAATTTCAAGGTTCTATTTAAAGCTGTTACAATCAAATTTTTTTATTTACTTTCCAGAACAGAATTTATAATTGGGTCAGAGATCACAGGGTCCATCACAAATATACAGACACGCCTGCTGATCCTCATGATACAAATCGCGGCTTCTGGTTTAGCCACGTCGGGTGGCTGATGATGAAGAAACGTCCAGAAGTACGAAAATATGGAAAAGAAATTGACATGAGTGACGTTATAAATGATCCAGTCGTTCAATTCTTTGACGGGTACTATCATAACGGCTTTTCTTTTTGTGAAACTATCTACAGTGATTTTTAAAAAAATAATTTATTAATTTTTTTAATTGCTACAGAAATTATCTGTTGCTCAACACACTATTTACTTTTGTGGTTCCAACTCTCATACCTTATTATTTCTTCGATCAAAGCTTAAAATGGTCGTTCATATCGCAAGGATTAATCCGTTATCCCATCATTTTAAATGCCACTTGGGCCGTCAACAGTTTTGCTCACATGTTTGGTCATCATACTTATGACAAGTAATTATTATATCATGCTATACGTTTTTTTTTAAACTTATTAATTATAGAATCAATCCTTTTTATTTTTAGATCTATCACACCGGCGGAAAATATGTGGGTGAGTTTTGTTGCTGGCGGAGAAGGGAGCCATTCTTTTCACGTAAAAAATTTTTTATTTTACTTAGACACTGAGATAAGGAAAAATTGCTGTGTAGAAAAAAATTTCTTAGCTCAAAAATTTTAATATTTTAACTATTTAAATTTATTAATTTTTTGAAAAAAGAATATAAATATTTTGAATCAAATATACTAAAAAAAATTTCTTGATTCAAAAAAAAAATTCTTAATTCAAGAAAATAATTTTGAAGAGTTTTGTTGTCTTCAATCAAGACGAAAAATTCTTGAATTTAATCAAATTTACTTAAAAATTTGTCAGTTAAAGAATTTTTTTACTGAAATTAATACGACGCTCTTTAAAAAAATTTTTTTGACCAATGAATTTTTCTCTTGAATCGTTAATTTTTTTTCTTCAGTGAATCAGTGTAAAAATTACTGTGATCATTCCTACAAATTCTTCAGATGAGAAAAGTATCTTTAATAATTATTAAGAATATCTGATCTTGTTTTCACAAAATTTTCTTAATGGTAGAATTTTTTTCTCTCAATGTAATTTCGGAAAACTTTAAATTCATGTAATCTGACACATATATCTATGTCTTATTGACACTTCCTATTTAAAGCATGTTTTCCCGTGGGACTATAAAGCATCTGAATTCAAAAGTGTTTTCTTCAATGCAACGACCTGTTGGATTGACATGTTCGCCCAAATTGGTTGGGCATATGATTTACGAACTGTATCTTCGGAACACATAAAACGCACAGTTCAAAGAAGAGGAGACGGAACACATCCGATTTATCACACCAGTTGAACAATAAAATAAAAATTTTACAACAGAAAAAAAATAAATAACAAATTCATTTTATAAAGTAATTTTTTTTCCTAAAACTAAAAAAAAATGAAATATGTTGTAAACAAGGAAAGTTGATTATAAAATTTCTTTAATTGATTATGCAAATGGAAACAATGCAATGAACTCTAGTGTTATTGACATTGTTCTGTGGTTTAATAATATCATTATGAATAAATATAAAGAGAAAAACGATTAAAGAAGTGGCGTTACACGTGCTACAATGTATCATTAGTTTTTAATAATTCATATAAATTAAAAATAACAATAAACAATGGCCTTACTTATATATTATTTACAAGTTCAAATTTCACTTACCACCGCATAATAACCAGTAATCAAATATTTGCCATCTCCAATCCTCCTCGAAGTTATATATATTCGTGTCAATGACTCACGAAATTCATTGTAAGTTTTAGTTTTGTTCCGTTCAATCCAGGAGAACTCCAAGTGTCAAATCAAAAAACGGACAAAACTTAAAATTTCTAATAAGCGTTCGACTAGTTCAATAATTATATTTTTATTGATATTTTGTCTTCTTAACATTAATAAGTGCTGAAAAAAATAATTTTTCACAATGACTATTTTACTGCATAAATTTATCATCTAAAATTAAAATTCCGAAAATATAAAATAGTGATAATCTTGAACTTAGTTATTTTTTCATTTTTAAACAAAAATGCCACCTAATTTTACAACTTTGTACCAGCGTCCTGACAAAGAAGAAAACATAAAGCAAAATGAAAGTGAAGAATTTGTTGAAAATAAAAAAGAATTAACAAAAAAACGTTGGTATGAATTTGAAACAGAAGTGGTTTGGAGCAATGTGATAATTATAACATTTTTACATGTTATGGCTTTGTATTACCTGTTTGCTTATCCGTATTGGAAGTATAAAATTTTAACAGTTTGGGGTAAGTATTAATATTATTATTATTATATCATAATATTGATTGTAAAATCAATTATTGATGGAAATATTAATTCAAAGGGATTGTTGTGGGAACGATGGGAGGAATCGGAGTAACGGGTGGTGCTCATCGGCTGTGGACTCATCGGGCTTACAAAGCAAAAACGCCACTAAGAATTATTCTGGCCATCCTGTTTTATACTGCTGGGCAGGTACGTTCAATTATATAATGTGATTATTAAATTCAATTAATAAATCGGACAATTGCTTTCACAGAATAAAATATTTGATTGGGTCAGAGATCACCGAGTTCATCACAAGTACACAGAAACTCCTGCAGACCCTCATGACAGCAAACGTGGTTTCTGGTTCAGCCATGTCGGCTGGCTGATGTTAAAGAAACGCCCAGAAGTTATTGAGAAAGGAAATCAAATTGATATGAGCGACATTCTCAATGATCCAGTTGTTCAATTCTTTGACAGGTATTTCTTTACATATTTTTTTCTTACCAAATCATTCAAAATTTTTAATGTTGCTTTGCATTTCAGACATCACATGAAGATGAAGCTACTTTTCAATATGATAATCCCGGTCTTTATACCAATTTACTTCTTCAATCAAAGTTTCAAATGGTCATTCATTACTCAAGTATTCATACGTTATCCATGGAGCTTGAATTTCACTTGGTCTGTCAATAGCTTCGCTCATATGTTTGGATATCGCCCCTATGACAAGTAACTAACATTGAAGATAAATTTATATACATATATAGTAATAAAGACTCGTGTGAATAAATCTTAATTTTTTTTTTTAGGAACATAGCACCGGCAGAAAATTTACTTGTAAGTTATGTCTCTGGAGGAGAAGGCCAGCATTCATACCATGTGAGAATTTTTTTTTCTTACTTCTATTACTTTTAGCTTTAGTTTAAAACGCCTTACACATCATTTTCTGAAAAAATATTATTTAAATTTGAATTTTTATATCTTCTCAAGCGGCACAATTTTTTTGTTCATGTTTTGTTGAATTTAAGTTGGTGATTATTAATTTTTTAACTTCTTGTTGAGTGAAATCTATTAAAAAGTCAACATTTTTTTTTGTGACGCTTGAGTTGTTGTATTAACTATCGATTAGACAGATATTATGATATTCTGAAGGATATCTATTTCTTCCGCTAAGCTTCTTCTGTCTTGCAAGACAAACTATAATATTCTGAAGATTAAAAATATTATTTTTCATGTTATTTAAATAGAAAATGGAAAGTTTCATTGTATAATTTCTATAATTAGCACTAAGAGCTCAAATTTTGAAATTTTCGGACGAAATTCTAAAATTATTTGAAAAATAAAATTTGTGGATTCTTTTTACATGCCCTATTTATACTATAAATATAATCATACCTCAAATTCGAATAATGATTCACAGCATGTCTTCCCGTGGGATTACAAGGCAGCTGAGTTCAAAAGTGTGTTATTCAATACGACGACCTGCTGGATTGATTTATTTGCAAAAATAGGATGGGCATACGATTTGCGAACTGTATCTCCAGAACACATAAAGCGCGTTGTTGAAAGAAAAGGCGACGGAACACATCCGAAATATTCATGTTTATCAAAAAACTAGAATTACTTTACACATAGTCATTAAACAAAATACGCTAGTTATTATTCACTTTAATATTTATTTTCTAATTTTATTCATGTTAAACTTATTAATCTTGTAATTATCAATGACAAACTTTAATTTTAGTTAATTCATCAAGATTTTTTGTTGTATATTTTATCTAATAAATAAATTATAATTATAATTACTATAATATCAAAATTATGGTCGAATTTTTTCTTTAAATATATAATACTGAAGTTAACGATCAGCTGTCAATTTAAAAATTTTTTTTAACAAATTAATTACAATAAAAAAATGCTTCTCAAAATTTTCACATGTGAAACTTTTTAATTAAATTTTTTTTTTTAATAATTTAATTGCTATAAAATTCTAAAATAAATTCTAAATTAAAAATTTTTAATATCTGTTAACTTCAGTGTTATTTAAATATGCTTAAATTTAACTGACATGCATTACTTGAATTGTATTTTCGTATAATTGTTTATTTAATCAGCATTTTATTCAAGCACTCTTGATTTTCATAAATGTTAAAATTACACAACGGATATTTTTTGTTGACACAACTTATGTAATAAAATTAAGGTCAAGAACTTTTGACTTTCATTAATTAGCATTTTAAGTAATTGTAATCACCTGACATGCTTGCATCTAATTATTTATTTCATAAAAATAAGTTTTTTTATTTATTCAATTCGTTTAAAGTTTAAGTATAACGCTTCTTTTCACTATCAATGAAAATTCAAATTATTACATAAGCGCGCGGCTCAGAAATGACGCTATGGCGCCATCTGTCAGTAAATATCTTTGTCAAAAATTAAGCGATGCTGCCATATTTTCTTTGCTCCCATCACCAACGCACGGTTTTAAATTATTTTTTTTTCTTGTTAATATCGCCATTATTATCATTGTTATTATTATTACAATAATCATAATAATAAAGTTGCCTCCAACAATAATCAGGTATCGTTGTCACAACGGAGCCAGCTTTCGTTAAATTACATACGAATGATTAAATTGTGTCCCTTTGTTTTAAAAGTGTGTTTATCAAAAAAATTAAATTTTATAAATACATCAAGCATGCAACAGTGTATTTATTGCACTTGATTAATTAAATTTTGAATTGTTTTTTAAAATACTGGTAAGTATCTGTTGTTATTTACGTGGTACTAACTGTAATTTTAAACGTACTATTTATCAATTAGATATAACAAATAAAAATCTAAAAATAATTAATTGATACAATATTTTTTTATTTACAATTAAAAATCAATTTAATTTCCAAAATAAAATTAGATTTTACATTTGAGCGGTAATATTTATACACTGTAACCTACAAAATTTACTAAGCTTCTATTTAAATGCTTTCTCAATAAATTATTGCTATAAATATTTTTTCTGAAATTTAGAACTCAAAAATGAATACACCGAATCCAGGAGAATCAACTGGGGATAAACGTTTACCCGAAACAAGTGTCCAGAGTGTACCGCATAATCTAACGACTTTACAAAATGTCCAAGGCCTACAGACAGTGCAAACTATTGTCCAGAGTTCGGTACAAACAATTCAGTCAACCCAGAATGTCGTGAATACAAGTGCGGCGATCGTCGGTAAATCGATATCGCTAGATTTAAATCAAAAATTACCATTGATGAAGTCTGTCGTGCAAACCGCACCGTCAACTAGCGAGCCTGGAAAAATACCACCGAATTTTCCTCCGGTTGGCTCAACTTTACGAATAACTGTACCTTCGACACTCACTGTTGATCGACAAGGCCAACCGCAGATGCAAATCCAATCTTCTCAGCCTCAACAAACTACCCAACAAGTTGTTACAACCATCCCAGCTACGTATCATGTTCCTCGTGGACCAGCAGCCGTTGCTAATATTTCAGCACCTAGGTCTACTGTGGCTACACCAATCGTTAGAGCTAGTACTGGTCCATCTGTTGTTCCGATTTCAAGAGTTGGGTGAGTTATAAACTTTAGTTGAGCTTTTAATTACAACTATTTTTTATAGTAAATAAAATAAGATGTTCAATTCGGGGGCGATAAACATTTTCTATCAAATTCATAACAAGAAAAAAAACTTTAATAATTATTTGATAAGATTCCTGTAAAATTTTATGTTTTAAATTTTTTTAATTAATTTTTTTAGAGTAACAGCGGCTGTTACAAATACTCAGTGGCTACCAAAAGCGTCAATGACGCATACGCAACCTCAAAGACTTCCAGTACCACCAGTAAATCGCGTAACACCACGACCGCCTAACGCTGTTTATAGTGGCCAACAGCAACAGCAACAGCAGCAGCAACAACAACAGCAACAACAACAACAACAACAGCACAACAACAACAACAACAACAACAACAACAACAACAACAACAACAACAACAACAACAACAACAACAACAACAACAACAACAACAACAACAACAACAACAACAACAACAACCACCACCACCACCACAACAACAGCGGCTGGTAGCACCAGCTCAAGCACGACCAATCCAAACTACAGTAGTAGCCAGTGTAACTCCAGGAACTCCTTCAAGACTGTTGACTCCGGTTTTACAATCTAATAGTGCAATTACGCGGATACCTGTGGCGCAGCCACGGCCTGTTGGAGCACAAATAGTCAATACCACGACAGCTGTTCAAGCAGCGATACGTCATACACCTCAAACAATTCAAATAAGTCAGCAGCAGCAACAGCAACAACAGCCTACTCGGCCTATCACCACCATAGCTACCAATCGCGTTACATTAACAGCACCTGTAGGAACCGCTAGTCGGATAACTAATACAACTCCCGTAGCGATACAACCAACGATTGGTAGACCGCCGAATCCAACATCTGGAGTAACAACTGCAAGTTTTAATCGCGTTGTAATTCCTTCCCAACAAGTACAACAACCTGGACAGTCGCATCCTCCTGGTACAAGGGTCGTACAAACAATAACTTCTTTATCAAATATCAATACTGTCTCGCGAATAATTGCCGCTACAACGAATCCATCTAATATTGCAAGAGTTACACCTTCAACGCCTCCATCTGGACCAAGAATAACACTACATCAGTTGCCTATTGCGACAACTCGAACAATTCCCGCTCCAGTAAAACCCTTGGTAGCAGGTCAAGCTATCGCTCAAGCGGTTCAAATAAAATCTACTGGACAACCAACAACTTTGAGAGTTGCGCAGGCAAATGTTGTGGGTACTACCTCTAATATTTCAACAATCACGACAGCCGCATCGATTGTTACCGGTACACCTGCCTCTACCGCTACTATTATTATTAATAGTAACAATAATAGTAGTCATAATTCACCAACTCCTCAATCTGTACCTCAATCTTCACTATACACTCAATATCGTCAAGGAACTGTTCAGCCAGTGAGGCTTATCGTCGAGCCGAGTAGTCACGAAGAAAATCATGGAAAACCGAATGCTTCTCCACGTCCAAGTATACTGAGAAAACGTGATCACGATAATTCTCCCGCTAAAGGTTTATTTTTTATTTACATATTTAGTTATTGATTAGAAAAATTCAACTTTATAAATTTAATAAATTTATTTTTAGGTGCTGTTAAAAATTTAGTCCCAATGTTAACGGCTTTACCTCTGGTAACGGCACCTCCTAATTCAAGTCCACCTATGTCTCCACGACGGGATCGAGACGGAGCCCGTGACAGCTCTGGATCAACGACTGTATCGGCCACCTCTTCGCCGGGGTTGGACGAAGAGCCTGAGCAGTCTAGAATCCCGATGAATCAAACGATGGAAATGTCTCCCAGAAAAAAACCACGTAAACAACAGCTAACTGGTAACGAGCTCACCGAGCCAAGATGCTCCGAAGAAGACATGCAATTTATTAGTGAAGAAAAGTTTAAACGAGATGCAAGAGAGGATCTCAAAGATAGATTTGGTATGGATAAAAAACAAAATTTAAACACTCAACAGGATAGAAATGTTACAACCTCGACTGTGATTAAAAAGACACGGCCCACGTCAAGTTTAATCGGTAATTTTCTTTAATGTGAAATAGAATAGTTGAAAGTATGAATTAGTAGTTCATTGATTAATTAAATTTTTATTTTTTGTCAAGATCCTTCCTGGAAAAATTGTAGGCTAAATCATTATCGAAGACCTAGCGATGTTAGGCCGCGAGAAGAGAGATTACAGTCTGTTGCTGATATAGCCCAACAAAAATATGTATTACAAAGACTTCATGGTTGGAAAATTTATCAATTGACTGCTCAAATGGAAGATTTGGCAGAACTTGAAAAGCAGGTTAGTATTTAATTACTTTTTAATTTATGAATTGAAAATTAATGTAATAATAATTATTTGTTATTTTTTCGGTGATTAAAGGTCCATGATAAATTAAAAACAACATTGTGTATGCTGGAATCTCAACAACCGAAACCAAGGCAGGATGACGACTTGGAGCGGGTTAATGAATTAATCAAAGGAAATATGCAGCGTAGTCATTTAATAAGTGAGGGTATGACTGAAGCCAGGTCACAGCTAGTAGCTATTTTCGAGCATAAAAACGCTGTTAATAAAATTATCCAATGTTTCGGTAATAAAAGAGCTCAGAAGAAACGAGAAAAACAATAAATAAATGAATCCAACATTGTTGAATTGCTGTTGACACAGCAATTAAATATAAATCAAATAACTGTATAGAATAATTATTATATTAACAAGATTTAAAAAATATTAAACATTTTTCTAATTTGTCAAAAATATATGTTATCGAAAATTAATAATAAATTAAAATTTTTTTAAATATTAATAATCAAAATATCTATAGCATTTATTTAATTGCGTAACCAAGGTTACAAGTAAACAAGTTTCTTACTAAATATATATTGTAAAGTATGTACTATGCTTAGAAGTTCAACATTCAATCATTAAAATGTGGGGTCACAGTCCTGCTCTAGACTTTCAGCAAGAAAATATAAAAGATAATTCTGATAATAAACTATTAGAAGTATTGACAGTGGGAGCTAAAGATCCAAGACATATTATTAAAACTTTAGCTTCATCATCGATAAATCAAAAATATTTAATTAATTTTCATGTTATCGAATCATCATTAGAACCTATTGCTAGATCAATTTTACTTCTTCATATTTGCCTTGAAAAGGACCTGGGTATTTTAATAATTAAATAAAATAATTTTCAACAAGATAGGAATAAATTAAAACTAACTAAATACTTGAAGGTTTACAGGTTGCAAGTAGATACTTTCTGGAAATATTGGGTAATTCTCTTTTGGTACCCGCAACTGCCAAGTATTTGACAAAATCAGCATATCAATTGATCAGTGTAATCACTCAAACACTACCATGCCCTTGGATAAGTATTGAAACACTCAAATATAAAGACAAAGACTTATTAGAAGCTATTTTTAAGTAAGTAAATAATTTACGTCAAGTGTTTTTTAAGTTTAAAATTCTTTTATTGTTTACACTAGGTTCTGGATTCGTGCTGTGTGTGAAGGTGTACCAATCGTCAAATACTGGGATCAACGGATTAGAAAATCATTAGGAACGAGATATGATTACAGAGATGGTGCTTTTGATTGGGATTATCATATGGTTTTAAAAGAAAAAAATATTCCTTATTTGACTTCTCATGAGTACAAGTAATTAAATTAAATTGTCACATTGAGTTATGTACTAAGTATAATTTATTTGTTATTAAAGATTTTGGAGAAATAATGGAATTGCATTCACGTGGTTGGAGACAGAACCTGCAAGAAGTAATCCAACTTTGATAAGCAGCGTAATACCTTACAAAGAAGGTTTTATTCACAATGCATATGCTGGAGACATCGTCAATGGACCTTATTTAACTTGGCTAGCTGATAAAAAAGATGAAAAAAAGTTAATAATTTATGTTATTAAGAGAATAAGAAAAACTTTATGTCTAGGATAGTCATATGATAAAATCGGTATTTTTAGTGTCATTGCAAAGGTCTTGATTTGAATTTGTGCCTTTTCAAAGTCTCATATCATTCTCACCGATAGTTAATTTATTATAAAGTATTTAGGCTGCATTTAAAAATGCTCTATTGTAGTTATATAATTGACAAATGACCTTGCATCTCGTGAACTATTGACATTTTTAAAGATATAAACTCATCCCGATGTTACACTCATCAATACCTTTCATTTGAGTACCCAAATCAATTTTTCATATATTTATATATATTATATATATGTATATATGAAAAATATATCAAAATGCATGTGGGTACTCAAATGAAAGGTATTGATGAGTGTAACATCGGGATGAGCTTATATCTTTAAAAACTTCAATATTTAAAAAAGTACAGTACAATTTAACAAAATTTATTATTTAATAAAGTAAAATTTTATTTATAGTTTAGAAATCACGGCAGTCACATAGTGACTGCAAGGTTGCTAGTTTACATAAATATATTATGTAAATATAATAACTGTTTTTTTATTTTTTAGAAAACTAAGAGCAACAGATGCGGCAGAAGAACAAATCACAAAATTATTTTATCAAATACGAATGCATGAATTGTGTCCCGATGATCTTACAGCAGCACATAGAGATAAAGCAATTTTAAATGGGACATTGGTGACGGAGATGCCGGATATTGACATTGAGCAAGAGTCTTGGGTGCTGAAAAAATTAGAAAAGAGAGATTTTTCTTCTTGGATTGATATCTCTCAAGCAAAGGTATGTATCAAGTAAATAAATATAAAATTCAACAATTTCATTATTAATTCTTATTACGTTGCAGGTCATTTATCACTCAGCTTCGTCTTTTTTAAAGTATAAAAATAAATGTGAATGGGTAAATAAATTTGATGTAATATTTGTCGCTCACAATATGATTAATCACTTGGAAAGCATCGTGCCTCTAATGAATAAAAAGGGTATACTGATAGTTGAGTCTCGGCGATTGTTAGTAGAAGCAAAGAAGAAAGAGTTAGAAGAGTTTGCTAATGAATTACAAAATATAGCCAAAAGTGTTGGTATTAAATTATCCGAAACGTTTAACCCTCATGATGATAATTTTGCTCGGTTTGTCATTGATACTTAAAAATATAAATAATAAATTATTTTTTACAAACGATAGGTTAATTATATTTAAGCAATATACTATGATGATAATAAAAATGTGAGCTTTATATGATAATATTTACAAATATATATTATTAATAATGTAAGTAATGTGTTTAAAGATTTTTGAATTATAAAATTACACTTAATTTCAAAAATCGTTTACGAGGTATTATCAATAAAAAAAATCGAATTGATTAATAATTAATTTTTAAATAATTCATCCAAGAAGTTCAAACTCTTCATCCGATGTGTCATATTGCCGATCCAATTTTTCAAAGCCTAAAACTGGATAAAATTTATAATTAGTCATTTAAATTATCTATGAGATTTTTTGAAGTATTAGTACATACGATTTGAAGATGCTACTCCAAATGCCTCAGCAGCAACATCATCAACTGGCGACCAATGTGCAGGACGTTCAGCACACAATTCAAAAAGAGGTTGCTTTTCAGGAGTAATGAGTTCACTTTGCATTGATCTACATAATGATTTGAAATCTTTTTCCGTAGCGCAGAAAAAACACTGAAAAAAATATTATTTTAAAAACATATTTACTTACTCTAGGCTTTATCATTAAAATGTGAATAAATAATTTTAATTACAAGTGCTACTGAAGGATCCATTCCTGTTATTGGAATTCGACTTGCAGCTTTACAATGATACGTAAGATCCATTTCAATGTCGTTTTCATCTAGCTTTTGATTTACACAACCGTATCTTTGGGTCGTGTGAGGATCCAAGTAAATTACGTGATCGTCTGTATGGATATTCAACAAATATTATATTGAAAAAAATATAGTATAAAAAAAATTATTAAATTAAAACATACCAACACAACCGATAAAATATAATGCAAGATTTGGTTTTCCTCCTATGACTCCGAGAGACTGCGGTAATTTAAAAGATGTCTACAAAAAACAATTGTCACTGTACCACTCATGTAATTTAAATAAAAAGTTTTTAGTGAATAATAAATTACTTTAAGGCCATTAATGTAAACTGGATTGATGTCACTCAAGCCTAATCTTAGTGGTATTAAAAGTAATAAAGGTTTCCATTGACTAGGTGCTCTCAAAGGTTCATCGCCATCAACCTCAACAGCTGTCGTTCCTCCTTCAACTCTACATTGCCTCACTAAAAATATCAATGACTAATTAATATTAATTTTATGAATATATTGCATCTTATAGATTAGCATTAAAATGGTTGTCAGTCAAATTCAGAAGAACGTATTTTTTAGATGCATATTTTTATAAATTGTTGTCTATTGAGAAGCCTAGTTATTTAAGAGAAATTTTTGAATCTAGAGAGAAATGATGAATCTAGAAGATCGGAGAGAATTGCAATTAAAAATAACAATGTAAACTATTTAGTCCCTAACTTCTCAACATCACATCTAGAATACTCTTTTGTGATATCGGCGATACGATTATGGCAAAAAATACCAGTCGAAGAATTAGATGTAAGTTCATTAGAAGTATTCAAAAAAAATATGTTTGAATATTTATCATCAATTGACCTCTGGTTTTATCTCACGTCTGTCTACATGTGTAATGTTATACCTAAAAGGCAAAATCAAAAATTAAAAATATTAACATTTGTAGTACAGGTCGATATTTCAAACAGGTCTTGTTTAAATCTTAATTGCATCTCTTTATGTATTCTTTATTATTAGTATGAATCTAATTCACTATAAATCTCTAAGCAAGAAAATTAATTATGTATGAATGGTTAATATTTGTTGATAATTTTTACTCTTTTTTCTATTTTGCTTTTAAATTTAATTATTATAAGTATTCTTTATGTATATCTTCAGTTTATACACAAAATCTTTTTGTATTTAATATCTTGCCATTCGACCTGTGCCTAGGCATTTAATATCAATGAATAAATAAATAAATAATTTCTTGCATGTTACCCAAAAATTGTAAGTCACTTACAAACATCATTGACAATTAATGTGTTATCAAGGGCCACGTGAATAGTTATTGAACTCCATTCATCGTATACAACTAGCTTTCTGCGGTAAAAATAAATAATGTTAATGGTACAATTTTTGACTGATTGATATTTTGTTTTATACTTGAAGTAATTACTTTAATACTTGTGCTATGGTATTTGGACCAAACCACTGACCAACTTCTTTGCCTTCAGTTGCTCCCATAAGTGCTATCTGATGTATAGAAAATGGTGCCGTTCTTCTGTCTTCAAATCGACTTAAGATTTTTAAATAGGTACTGTCTTTTGTTTCTTGTGTCCATTGCCAATCACGTCCTGTGTTTAAATAATTAATTATTATAAAAAAATCAACCACTTAATAATTAAAATTAAATTTGTTAGTTATAAAATCAATATACCTAAATGAAGTGCAACTAACGCTTGTGCTAAAACCATTTGTCCACATCTTAACATACAACCCCATCCTTTGTCAGATGTAAATGCTGAACTGTTTCCGCCAATTGGTATAAAACCTTTGCGATAAGTGAACCAAAGCTTTGATTTTATATCTCTTCTTATTGTTTCCAATTCTAAATGATAAAAAACATAAATAATCATTAGTAATTATTTACCGTAGTTTCTAAATTTAGTTAGTTGAAAAATAAATTCATTAACAATAAAACCTTTCATAGCGTTATATTTTTTCCCGAGTATCCATACTGGCTCGTGTGTTTGCGGTATATCGTCCAACTCCTCCGAAGTATTTTGCATAAATAAACTATCCATTGTTAGTTTATTTACAATGTCTGATCTCACAATGTCTAAAACACTGAACATTGTATAATTATATAATTATATCTCATTGATATCAATAGATTATACCTACAACAACAATAATTAATAATAACAATAATAATTAACAAAATATAAATTAATAAAACATAATCGTGCATAAATTGTTTGTAGAAAAAAAAAAATCTAAAATAATAATACGATGAGGTTAGGAAAATTTTATCAAATAAACTGTCATATCATGGTCTTACTCACAATTAAATATAAAATTTATGTATATAAGTCATTATTTATTTAAATAGAATATAAAATTTATAGTTTTAAAATAAAATTAAGGACAAAACATCATGGATTACTTTAATAAAAATTAAAGAATAGAATTAAAATGTCAACAACAAAAGATTCAGACTGGTAGTGACAGCTGTTGTTATGATTGGAGATCATAAAAAAAAATATAAGTGAAAATATACACACATGCATAGTCTTGTATATTTTTTTTTTCTTACATTACTCACAAAGTTATTGTTTATTTAAAAATCTCATTTATCAATACAAAAATATAAGCTAAAAGTAAATATATAAATCATGTTTGACAGTGTAGAATAATTAATCTGAATTATTATTGTTGTGATAATTAATTAATTTAATTATTTTATTTTTTGTTTTTCTTCAGTAATTAAGTGGAAGAAATGAACAGTAATTTGATAAATTTAAAAATTAAAATGATTAAAATTGATCATCGCTAATTTCAGCAGGAGATTACATAAAAAAAATACTTTATTTGTGGTACATACGTTATTTTCGTATGCATGTTCAACATATGTTATTTAAAATAATTGTAATCAATCTATCAAAATCATGACCATGATGATGATTGTGAGGGATGTAATTTGCAGAGTTGAAATTAAAGCACTGGATAGTGGATCAGTGTCAAGCCAGCGAGTTAATCCAGAGTGTATGACAGATAAGAGTTCGCGGGAGCTATGCTTTACCTTCCAATCGCTTTCAAATTACTTTTACCACTGTGTCACTTTATCGTGGAAGGCTAAACTCGCTATTCAAACATTTTATCTTCGCTCTTGTAGGACTAGACAATGAGCTATTGAATTCTTTCAATACAGAACAATAAGGTATGCACGAGTTTTATATATTTTACATGAATTATTTAAGTGTCAATTTAATTTATTTATTTTGTGTTATTAAACATTTTACAGGTGTTTCAATTTGAATTTTAGTAAGAAAAGATCTACTGTCGTGACAGGACGATTTTATTGAGGCGCTTCAGTGAAAGTGTCAAAGTTATAATAAACGAACCAGCTGTTAAAAATTTAAATGTAAGTTTATAATATTTTATTATTAGGTAATTATTGTTGAGTGCATTAGCTTCGAGGTCGTTTTTTATTACAATGCACTATATATTTAGTCATTGCAAATGCGCCCACGAATACAATAATTATCGCGGTATGATTATCTCAGCGTGCGGTCTTATGGCTTTATCGGTTTGATCTGCATATGCACATAAAATTGCATTCTTAGATAACATTACTGATAAGGAAGTCACTAATTTCTGTTTTTGTTAGCAAACTATGGATACGAAAGAAGGAAACGTCAATCTCAAGGAAAGTTGCCATTACGGAAGGTAAATAAGTCGTTTTTATAATGATTTAGCTACACTGATAAAAAAATTAACTTGACTCAAGAGCCAAACTCTTGAACCAAGAATTCCATTTTGAAGAAAATGATTTTCTTGAGTCAAGAGAATAAATTCTTGAGCTAAAAAATTATTCTTGGCCTAAAAAATTTTTTTTGTTTCAAGAATTTATTCTCTTGAGTTAAGAAAATCATTTTCTTTAAAATGGAATTCTTGGTTCAAGAGTTTAGCTCTTGAGTCAAGTCAATTTTTTTATCAGTGTAGAATTTAATATTAAAAATACTTTAGTGTGCAGCGAGAGTCATCCGAAGAAGAAGAAATGGATGAACCAGTGGGATGGAAATTTTGGAAGAAAAGACGTTATGTTGTTGGAGTATTAGCATTTTTTGGATTTTTTACCTCTTATATTTTACGAGTTAATTTGAGTGTTGCGATTGTCGCAATGACAACAAGTTCACATGGTGTAAGTTAATGAAAATTATTTTTTTACAAATCGACGTTCTAATTAACAAATTGTTCAACTCCTTTTCAGAGAATCTTCCATTTGTACCATAAAACAATTAGTTAAAAATTTATTATTACTTTAAAAAATCATTTAATATCTATTAACGGTATAATATTTTGGTTTGGATCATTCAAATAATTTATAATTGAACTATTGTTACATGAAAATGTTGAAAAATCACCCTCTACAAAATAACGAGTTAGACCAATTGTTAATTAAACCGTCGAAATATAAAATTGAATCTTTTAAATTTGACGGTCAATTAATTACAGGAAGAAGCAGAGTTTGATTGGGACTCAAAACTCCAAGGACTTGTTCTCAGCTCATTTTTTTACGGATACATTAGCACACAATTATTAGGCGGATGGCTGAGTGCGCGTATTGGCGGTAAAAGAGTATTTGGAATCGGAATCGCGGTAACTGCACTTTTGACATTGATAACACCACCTTTGACACGAGTCAGTGTTTATATTCTGGTTGCTTTACGGATAATCGAAGGAATATTTGAGGTATGTTTTTTTACGAAAAACAAATAAATTCATTAATTTATGCATAAACGATTTTGCTTAGGGTGTAACATATCCATGTATTCATTCCATATGGGCAAACTGGGCTCCGCCTTTAGAAAGATCAAAACTTGCGACTCTTGCATTCTCAGGCAGTTTTGTCGGTACAGTTTTCGCAATGCCCGCTTGCGGAATTATGGCTGAGCGTTTAGGTTGGCCATCAGTTTTCTATATTTTCGGAGTTGTAGGCTTAATATGGTTCACACTTTGGTGGCTAATAGTCACTGACAAACCAGAAGACGATCCCAGAATATCAAAATCTGAACTTGATTACATAAAAAAATCACTTGGAAGCGGTAATCAACAAATGGTATTCATATTTTCTCTCTCAAGTTTTTACATATTTTAAATTGGCAGTGAATAATAAATAAGCTTAATATTTACAGAAAATTTCTCATCCTTGGAAGTCAATTTTTAAGTCTCCAGCTGTTTGGGCCATTGTAGCAGCTCACTTTAGTGAAAACTGGGGTTTCTACACGATGCTTACGCAACTACCGAAATTTATGAGCGGTCAGTAAGTTTAGAAAGTAAATGTCAAAAAGAATGTCTTTAAATTGACCCATATGACTCTAATACTGATATTAATAAATAATTATTTATAATCAGATGTGTTGAACTTCAAGCTTGAAAAAACAGGATTTTTCTCGGCAGTTCCGTATTTAGTAATGTCTATTGTATTACAATGTTCTGGACATTTAGCCGACCATTTACGATCAAAAAATGTTCTGAGTACCACCAATGTACGTAAAATATTCACTTGCGGTGCTTTTTTGAGTCAGACAATATTTATGATTTCCGCTGGGTTCGCAACGACATCAACGAGTGCTATTACTTGTCTTTCCATTGCTGTTGGCCTTGGTGGTTTTGCATGGTCAGGCTTTAGGTATGTTTATAATCTTACTAAAAGCTAAATTATTTAATCATTGTATTTAATAATGAATTTTATTTATTTTATTTTATTTTTTTTTTTTCATAAAAAACTCAGTGTAAATCATCTTGATATTGCCCCACAACATGCAAGTGTATTGATGGGTATAGGAAACACAATCGCAACTCTTCCCGGCATCGTCAGTCCTATTATCACTGGTTACATCGTTCAAAATAAGGTTTTTATCAATTTTATAAATATCTAAGTTATTGATATTAAATTTATAATTGAAAATTCTTATTTACAGACTGCCGCAGAGTGGCGAATAGTATTAGTGATTGCCGGTTCAATCTATTTGATAGGTGCTATAATTTATGGTTTATGTGCATCCGGTGAAAAACAACAGTGGGCTCTAGAGAAGAAAAATGAAGATTTAAAAGCATACACTAATCAAGCTATGGATTATGATTCTCACGTGTAGATTAATTTTATTGTACATTAAATACGTAGACAAAATTTGTTGATCAAATTTTATTTTTAATCGAGACTAATATTATAAGTTTTATTAAGAGTTTTCTTTATATGTATCTTAGTTATATAAATATCGATTAATTTATTACAAATTACGTACTTTTTAATCTACTGAAAATATTTAGATCTAAACTACCTAAATAAAACTTAGATATAATTAAAAAATTTAATGATTTAGTTTTGTAAATTACGTTTATCATTTAGCCTGATTATAAAGATGTGAAATAATTATTATATATAATTCTATTTTTACTTATTTTCCTTTTTTTTCTTTTAAAGATGAAACATGAAGAAAATAATTGTATTTTTTAGCTTTAAATATTATTTAACTTTTATTCAACAAATAATCGAACAAATTTGCATTGCTTGAAAATTAAATCACGTATATTGTATTTTAACAGAACGGTATTTGTTCATTATTGACACAAGGATAATCGATAAATATTCGAGATAATTAATTATTAATGTGATTATTGATTGATTTATAGTTGAATAATTGTATTTAGAAAGTTGAAATATTTTTCTCAACAATAAATAAGTGTTGTATGAATCAATAAGGTTGAAAGCTGTTCTTTATTATTATAATGTGTTTACATAATTATAACGAATTTTTGCTGGGAATGACAGATGATTATCGCGAGTCAAACGGATCTGATGCTTTTAATCGCATTTCGAAGTTTATTTACAAAAATTTATAAATTTTTTAAATAATTTATTTTTAAAAATTATGAATCCTCAAAAAGAAGGATGTTATTACATAGAAAGGTAATTATATTTTTTTTCTTAATAAAAAAAAATGAAGATATATTTAGATGTCTAAAATTTTTTAGAAAAAATAAAAAATTTACCGAAGAAATTGAAATAGACGAAGCAGTAGGATGGAAACTTTGGAAAAAACGCCGTAATGTTGTTGTTGTATTGGCGTTTTTTGGATTTTTCACTTCTTATATTCTGCGAGTCAATTTAAGTACTGCAATTGTTGCAATGACGACAAGTTCATCTGGAGTATGTTATTAAAAACTAATTAATTGCATTACAAATATATTGAATCTTCAAAATTAATGACAGAAAACAAATAATTCCAGAAGAAAGCAGAGTTTGAATGGGACTCAAAAATTCAAGGATACATTCTCAGTTCTTTTTTTTACGGATACGTGAGTACACAATTGCTAGGCGGATGGCTAAGTGCACGTATTGGGGGTAAAATAGTGTTTGGTGTAGGCCTTGGAGTAACTGCACTTTTGACATTGGTAACACCACCCTTAACAAGAGTCAGCGTTTATATTCTTATTGGCTTACGAGTAGTCGAAGGAATATTTGAAGTGAGTTATCGTTAAATCAATAATTCACTATATATTAATTATTAATAATTAATAAGTTATAATTAATTTTTTTTATAACACTGAAGTTGACAGACATGAGACATTTTTTTAGCATTTTATTACAATTAAATTATTGTGAAAAAAATTAAATAAAAAAATTCCACATGTAAAAATTAAAAAAAATGATGAGTGAAAATTTTTAGCACTTTGAGGATTGTAATTGATTTGTTATAAAAAATTTTAAAAATTGACAGCTGTCAGCTAACTTTAGTATCATTTTTTTTTTTCATCCGAATTAAGAATTATGAGCTGTCTTGTAACGATAATTTTTTATAGGGTGCAGCGTACCCATGTATTCATTCCATATGGGCCAACTGGATTCCACCTTCAGAAAGATCAAAATTAGTGACTCTTTCATTCTCAGGGAGCTTTGTCGGCACAGTTTTCTCAATGTCAACGTGTGGAATTATGGCAGAACGTTTGGGTTGGTCGTCAGTCTTCTATTTCAGTGGAACTCTAGGCTTGATTTGGTTCACTCTATGGTGCTTTATTGTTACTGACAAACCAGAAGATGATCCTCATATTTCACAGTCTGAACTTAATTATATAAAAAAATCGCTTGGTCAAATTGATAAGCAAACGGTAATTATTAATATTTCTACACAGAAAAAAAAAAAACTAACTTGAATCAAGAGAAAAATTATTGAACCAAGAAAATAATTTTGAAGAGTTTAATTGTCTTCAATCAAGATGAAAAATTCTTGAATTAAGTAAAATTTACTTAAACCAAGAAAAATTTCTTAGTTTTCTTAGTTTAAGAATTTTTCTACTCAAATCAAGAAGATGAAATTTTTCAAAATTATTTACTTGATTCAAGTAAATTTTTTTTTCTGTGTATAAATTAAGCAGTTTTATTTTATGCAGAAAGTTTCTCATCCATGGAAGTCAATTTTTAAATCACCAGCAGTTTGGGCTATTTTAGCTGCACATTTAAGCGAGGCTTGGGGTTTTTATACAATGCTCACTCAATTACCGAAGTTCATGAATGGTCTGTAATTTATTCAACTAAAAAATATCACTTAATTTAATTAATTTTATAAATTTTTTGGTTTTTCATTTGAAATTAGATGTCCTGAGCATGAAGCTTCAAAATACAGGGTTCTTCTCAGCGGTGCCTTATCTTCTTTTGACAATCATTGCACTATCTTGCAGCCACGTAGCTGATTATTTACGTTCAAGAAAGATCTTAAGTACAACAAATGTACGAAAATTATTTACCTGCAGTGCTTTTTTAAGTCAAACAGTATTTATGATACTGGCTGGATTTTCATCGACGTCAACGAGCGCTATTATTTGTCTGACTGCTGCCGTTGGCCTTGGAGGCATTGCATGGTCGGGTTTCATGTCAGTTGATTACAAAACATCAAATTATTTACAATTAATAAAATTAGTTGATTTTAATTAAAGTACATTATTTTTCTCTGTTAAAAATTTTAGGGTGAACCCTTTGGACATCGCTCCACAACATGCGAGTGTGGTTTTAGGAATTGGAAATACTATTTCTACTTTTCCTGGTATCATCAGTCCTATTTTAACTGGTTACATCGTTACAAACGGAGTACGTATTATCAGTATTTTTTTTAATAAAACTTTTGAGAAGATAAATTAACCAAGTAATTTAATTATTCATAGGCAGCCAGCGAGTGGAGGATAGTTTTTATTATATCCGGGGCAATTTATTTAGTTGGAATTATAGTCTATGGTCTTTGGGCTTCAGGTGAACAACAAAAATGGGCCCGTGAGAAAAAAAATGATGACTTAAATGCATACAGCAATCCTGCATTGGAATATGTTCTTTGTTAATAAATTTATATTGGAAAAGAATCAAAATAAATTTAAAAATTAATTTATATTTTTTTTTTACTGTGTAAAATTATGGTAATATAATATTGTATGAAATGAAAATAATTGTCACTGAAATCAAGGCCTATGACACAAAAAGCAAACAAAATTTATAACCAGATGTTTGGTTTAAACAGTGTCAAAATGATTTGAATTCACAATATTATTTCAATACAATCTTACCATTCATTTTTCATCACAATCAAAGTCATAAATATTAATTAATTAAACATTTTATTTTTTTCATATTACTAAAATTCATTAGACCAAAAATACTTAACTAAAATCCAGGATAAAATTAAAAAGTATAATAACAGGATTGTATTTTATATTTATTATTAAGTTACGAAATATTTTTCTACTTATTTTATCCATCTTTCTTCTGAAAAATAAGCCTATAGAAGATAACATAATTATAAAGTGGCTGTCTACCAGGCTTTTAAAAATTGATAAAATTTTTATTGAATAAAGAATAATTGACCTAGTTCCCATTGCCAATACAATTGAAATCACTGTTTTTTTTTTAAGCAATAAAACTACTTTTAAGAAAAACAATGTTATCGATTAAAGGGATAATCTTAATCTGGAATATCTTAAATATCATGAAATTGATGTTTAATATCTTGTACACTTATATCATATCTTATAAACCATTCAATAGATTATTGACATAGTTAAATAATCGCATTCAGAGAGTTAAAGTATTTCTCTTTAAAAATTAATGAGCATTGTCTAAATCGATAATGTTGAAGGCTGATCTTTTATATTAAATTATGTTTATATAATTATACCGAGTATTATTCATTATTATCGCTAATCTCCCGTGTTAGACAAATTTGTTGATTATATCAGTAAACATATTTGTCAAATTTTAAGAATCTGTAAGATTTTTTAATAGTTAGTTTTTATAAAATTATGGATACGAAAGAGAATAATGTTCAAATCAAAGAATATTATCCCACCGACAGGTAATTTTGTTGCTTATCTTTTTTTTAATAAATAGAAATCTATTTAATAGACGTAATAATTTTTTAGTGAGAAAAAAAATTTTCCTGAAGAAGAAACAGATGAAGCGGTTGGTTTAAAATTTTGGAAAAAACGCCGTAACGTTGTTGTAATATTGGCGTTTTTTGGATTTTTTATTTCTTATCTTCTACGAGTTAATTTGAGTATTGCAATTGTTGCAATGACTACGATTTCATGTAGAGTATGTTTTTAAAAACTAATTAATTGAGTTGCAAATATATTTAGTGTTCCAAATTAATTACATAAAATAAAATGATTGCAGAATAAGGCAGAGTTCAACTGGGACTCAAAGCTCCAAGGATTCATTCTCAGTTCATTTTTTTACGGATACGTAAGCACGCAATTACTAGGTGGGTGCTTGAGTGCACGTATTGGTGGTAAAAGAGTGTTTGGAATAGGATTGGGAATCACTGCACTTTTGACATTTATGACACCACCCTTGACAAGACTGAGTGTTTACCTTCTGATTAGCTTGCGGATAGCTGAAGGAATATTTGAGGTAAGTTATTAATGAATCAAAAATTCATTGATTAATAGATTCATAATTTTTGATAGGGTGTCACATACCCGGCTATTCATTCCATGTGGGCTAACTGGCTTCCGCCAGCCGAGAGATCCCAACTATCGGCCTTCGCAGTCTCAGGTACAACCTTCGGCGCAGTTTTCTCAATGTCAACATGTGGAATCATGGCCGAGCGTTTAGGTTGGCCATCAGTTTTTTACATTAGTGGAGCTTTAGGCTTGATTTGGTTCACTCTGTGGTGCTATGTTGTCACCGACAAACCAGAATATGATCCTCGTATTTCACAATCTGAACTCAATTATATAAAAAAATCACTTGGTCATAGTGATCTGCAAAAGGTCTGTACACCTTAATTTTTGAAGTACATATTTTAATAACTCGACGAGTGTGCAATAATTAATATATTACATTTATTAGTTAGAGAAAATTTCTCATCCATGGAAGTCAATTTTTAAATCACTACCCGTTTGGGCAATTTTTGCTGCGGATTTAAGCGAGGCTTGGGGTTTTTATACATTGCTAACTCAATTGCCGAAATTCATGAATGGTCTGTAATTTAGTTAATTAAATGGCATTACTTAATTTAATTAATTTTATAAATTTTTTCATTCATCATTTGCAATTAGATGTTCTCAGCATGAAGCTTGAAAATACAGGACTCCTCTCAGCAGTGCCTTATCTTATTTTGTCAATCGTTACACTATTTTTCGGTCATATAGCTGATTACTTACGTTCAAGAAAAATTTTTAGTACTACAAATGTACGGAAATTATTCACCTGCAGTGCTTTTTTAAGTCAAACAGTATTTATGATACTGGCTGGATTTTCATCGACGTCAACGAGCGCTATTATTTGTTTATCTGCTGCTGTTGGTCTTGGAGGCATCGCTTGGTCGGGATTTGGGTCAGTTAACTATAATATAACATCAATTAATTAAAAATTTATATTATTATTTGAGTTTGATTGAATTATATTACTATATGATAAAGGGTGAACCCTTTGGACATCGCACCACAACATGCAAGCATTATCATAGGAATTGGAAATACTATTGGTACTCTTCCTGGTATCTTCAGTCCTGTAGTTACTGGTTACATCGTTACAAACGGAGTATGTATTAACAGTATTTCATTTACATTTTTGAGAAGATAATTTTACCTAATTATTTATTATTTGAAGACGGCCAGTGAATGGAGGATCGTTTTTATGATAGCCGGGGCAGTTTATTTAATTGGAATTATTGTCTATGGTCTTTGTGCATCAGGTGAGCAACAGAAATGGGCCCTTGAAAAAAAGAATGACGACTTGAAAGCATACAGCAATCAAGCATTAGATCTTTCTTGCTAATAGAACAGAAAAAAATTTATAAATGAATTCATATAGATTCTAATTTTATGAAGTTGTGATAATATTGATAATATACTGTAAATATTATTATATGATTTATATCATATGAAAATAATTGTAATTGATAACGATAAATATAAAAATAAAATTTTTATAGTCTATATTATTAAGAGAATAAGAAAAATTTTGTGTCCAGGATAGTCATATGATAAAATCGGTATTTTTAGTGTCATTGCAAAGGTCTTGATTTGAATTTGTGCCTTTTTAAGGTTTCATATCATTCTCAGTGATAGTTAATTTATTATGATAAGTATTTAGGCTACATTTAAAAATACTCTATCTCTAGATACATAATTAACAAATTACCTTGTATCTTGTGAACTATTGACATTTTTAAAGATTTAAGCTCACCCCGACATTACACTCATCGTGACCTTTCATTTGAGTACCCACATCAATTTTTCATATATTTATATATATTATATATATATGGATATATGAAAAATATATCAAAATGCAATGTTGGTACTCAAATGAAAGCTCTTGATAAATGTAACACCAGGATGAGCTTATATCTTTAAAAACGTCAATATTTGAGAAAGTACAGTGCAATTTGACAAAAATCCTTATTTGATAAAGCAAAATTTTATTTATTCGTAGTTGACAAGTATCATGTCGTTTTGACTTGGCACCTTTTGCTTCGCGCTCAAATTTAAACATTTACATACCACACGTGGTCAGACTCACCTGTTGTGATTGGTAAATTTTTATTTAATATTCAATTAATCAAGTGTCATCAAGAAAACATTTCATTTCATAGCTAAAAAAAATTAAAATAACTAAATAAAAACGTCACAAATATTTTCAGTCTAAAAATGAGAAATTTTTTTTACCATAAATATACTTTTGTATTAATGTATTCATATCCCAGATGAATAGAAATCTTTTGTTATTAAACTACAAAATAAATAATATAAATTATTGACATTACCAAATACACATATTTAATTTTAATTTCATTCAGTGTGCTATTTATTATATGTCATTACAAATTCATAACAATATCATTCATTGTAAATAAAAGTATTTTGTTTCAAGCAGTTATTATGTGATGACTCATTGATGACGATGAACATACAAAAATATATATGTATATATATTTATTTATTTGCTATAAGTATGCGTATACATGCATGACATTTGTGTATAGAATCAGGTTAGAAGTAACTAGTGATAGTGATTGGTGAGTTTCTCGAATCCATCTTACACAATATTTACTCCGAGTTGCATGTATATATACGTACTATAGATGTGTGTAAGAAAAATTATAATTTGCCTGTCATAAGTGCGTACATAGATATATTTATACTGGTTTATGTGATTGATATTAATCAAAGATGGCTGCAAGCGCGAAAAACGTGACTCGATGAAAATGAATGGAAATAATCGACTCGACTTGGCATGTTAAATAATGCTTACAATGCGCCATTGGATGTTAGTCTTGCGTGTTCATTCCAACTCAGTCAATAAATAACCTCATAGTCAACAGATTACGTTCGGTAGGATCAGAACACACAGGCTAATTTTCTCTGCTATTATTGTTATAAAACCACTAATTGAAGAACAAAAGATACAACTAAAAGTATAACTGGTTTTCACAAAAAAATAAAAGACTCGTTTGAAGCAACAATGTTGGGTGTCATTGATGCCTCGATTCAGCGAGAGGAAGAGGACGATATCATGATGGAATCATCAACAGACAGCTTAAGTTTGCAATATCAATCTGAGTGCAAGTACAATAATTTGTTACCCTATGCTGATGAATTGGACGAGGAAGCCAAGATCCTCTTGGCAGACATCAAAGGCCAATTGGGTCGTGCTATTATGCTGAGACGTCTTCAACCTGATTGTTACCTTGCTATTTTAAAATTTCGCATGTAAGAATTCAATACTACTTTTATTATAATTAATTTCTAGGGTTTGTTTTTATCTGCCGAAATACATTAACTGTTAACTAATATTAATGTCAAATGTATTTTTATTACAGGTACTTGAAGCTCTATCATTTTCGATTTACCAAGGATGATCATATTTTATTTATCAAGCTTATGTATGAGTTGGTAGTAATACCAAGTTTAGAACCAGCTTTCATTAATTTACTCTGTAGTACACTGGCAAGTTTAATGAGGTAAGAATATTTATAATATTAAAACAAGTCATTATGTATATGTAACTTTATGGAAATGATAATGTTTTAGAAAGAAGGAATTGATAGCGCCGAGTGAGCTGGAATTACCATGGAGGCCACTTTATGACCTCATGTTCCGTACAATAAAAAGAAATAAAAGATCACAAGTAATATTGGGAATGCAACGTTTGCCTATTTATATGGGTAAGACAGTTCGTTCTTTGATTCAAGATGTCAAAACTTATTTCCCTGTAAGTATTATCACACTGAAAAAAAAATTAACTTGAATCAAGAGTAAAATTCTTGAACCAAGAAAATAATTTTGAAGGAGCTCATTTTCTTGAATCAAGACAAAAAATTTTTAAATCAAATAAAATGTACTTAAACAAAGTGAAATTTCTTAGTTTAAGAATTTTTTAACTCAAACCAAGAAGATGAAATTCTTCAAAATTATTCACTTGATTCAAGTAAATTTTTTTTTCTGTGCAGTCATCGATAAATGATAGCATAAATTATAAATATAAATTTTATTCAACAAAAGGTAACAGCTACTCAAGAAATATTAGATGAATTGAGACCTAAATTATGTCTTGTTGATTCTTCACAAATGGAACAAACTATAATGCTTCTGGAATGTTTTCTACCCGTTCAAATGCCAGTTCAAGATCATCATTTGGGTTACAAGCTTTGGCTCGAGGAATTCATGAAACTCTGGGAGATTTATCATAACGGTAGTCTATGGGAGCACTCACTTATGGCGTTAATATCAAAATTAGCTTGGAATAATATTGGTTACATTGACTGGGAGCCTCATATACCTCTTATGTATACACGTTTTATGCGTAGTTTAAATTTACCGGTAACGTATAAACAAACAATTGGTGGTAGAACTCACCAGCTCTTAATAAGCTCAGTTGTCGAGTGGATAGTCGCTACTTTGGGAAACGGATCCAGCGGACAAGTTCACTTGGATAAATTATTAAAAGCGATTGAAACTTATTTCTATCAAGCTAACAGCGGACCTTGGGTTGAAAAACTTAAAGATCTGTTAAGCAAACTCGCTTCACAATTTGTTCTGCGTCTGCACAACGAACGTTACGGAAAACGCACATGGAAGCTCCAAGTTCCGGATTCACATAAATTGACAGACGCTGATGTCGATGCTTTTGTCAAGTGCATGATGCCCGTAGCGATGACTGCGATGTTTGGACACTCTAGCGTCATAATGACATGCAAGGTACTCCGTCTATTAGCTACTATAAGGCCCAACATGGTAATACCCTGCGTAATTGAGCGTATGTACTCGACAATAGAGTCTGTAACAGAACCGCACAAACTAACTGCCACGATGATGGCAGTCACTGCCATTGCACGTCCGATGGCTCAGGGTAAAAGAAATGTCAATCAAGGTTACACATACAACGAAGGTCCATCGAGAATAATTTCGCTTTTATTTTCATCGCTGCCAGGCATTGATGCCAATGACATAAAAAAGTCATACGTTACTTTTCGTATGATCTTTGTTTATGCAATGGTAATGCCAATAACTGACTGCTCAAAAGCTGCTGCTTCAGAATTACTAGATGAAGATGAAAGACTTGTTTGTGAAGAAACTTCCCAGCTCGAAGATTTTGTTTTACAATTTTTTGATCGTGTTTTTTCACTTATTGAATCAAGTACATTGGAATACGTTTCACAGGAAAGTCAAGACAACGTTTCAATGAAAACCAGACTCGAAACAATGGTTGAATATTCATTAACATCTGTTTGTACTGTCTTATTGCTTCGTACCAGCGATGACATATTTCGATCAGCTTTGCACAAGCTAAGAGGATTCATTACTGAACGTGTGCTTGAGACACGTATTTCTGGACCATTGGCTGCATCTTTATGCCAAAGTTTTGCCCGCGTAAATGGTGCTGAGACACTGAAAGCATTATTGCCTACTATTTCGCAATCTATACTTGATATTCTCGAAGAAAGCGATGTTGCTAAAGAAGAAACAATTGAAGATCGTTTGCTGTATCCAATGTTACTTTTGTCCAACATTACCAATACCCAAGGAAATAATCTATCACCTTACATGGATACCTTGATTGATATTCTTGACAAGACATTGCACTTCAAGTCTCGAGAAGGCAGCAAAATGGCTAGTAAAATTCTGGGAAGTGTGATGACATCATTGTCAAGCATTGCTCAGACGCGTGATTTTACGTGTAATGGAAAAGATTTCAATGATCCTACTTATCCTTATATCCTAGACTGGGGACAGGGCGCTGATACTAGCAGTTTTGAGATGCATTGGTACGTACCTGGTGAAGAAGAACTCAGAATGATGCAGTGTATTTTTAATAAATTTATTCCTCCTGAAATTGCTAAGATCCAAGAATACTGCACCAATGAAATCTCAAATATTACACGGTAAAATTTATTATTTTGAATTATGATTAAAATTTGATAGATTATTTTATTTGTACTGATTGATATTTTTTGTTATAGACAAGATCTCCTTACAAGTTTGAGTATTATTTATGTAACTCTTGACGGATGTGGAGATTATTTACCAACCCCGCCTGAAGAAATAACTGAAGAAATGTCTATGAGTATGTTCATTCCTACTGTTGGAGTTAAAGATGAAATAAAAATGCCTGATGGTAGTAATGTACGTAAGAGTATAGCGAAAATAATGACTGAATTACAAGTTACTATGTTGAAAAATTCTGAAGATGATACAAAGAGTTTATTTTACTTGGTTCAGGTAAGTCTTTGGTCATGAAAAGAAAAAAAAATATTATTGCAATATTTTAAATTGTTTATTTTTATAGATATGGAGTTTACTGCTACTTGGCAAATGTCGTTCTGTTGATAAACACCGAAGACAGTGGGCGAATTGGAAGCAAATAAAGTCTGACTTGAAAGATGAATTGGTAAAACGTAAAAAAGTGTTACCAGATTTTTTAATGGAGCGTACAGAGTTACAACATGATTTACGAATTTATTCACGTGTTTTTTATCTTACTGACTATCATAAACATATTATGCTACAATTATTTGAAATGGCAACCAATAGGTACACAAGCTTACGAATTCATGCACAAGAACTTATTTTTCAAGCGCTTCCATTCTTTCCTTTTACACGTAAAATTTTTATGCCGTCTATCTTAAATGTTTTATCCAAAGATCCAGAAGAAAATCATGAAGCTCAAAAGGTATAGTTCATTTAAATTATTTAAAACTTTCTATTTTCTATATAATGATCCATGACATTTAAGTAATGAAATCAATTATTAATTTTATTAGGGACTGCACTATCTACTTTTAGGACCTCGGCCTAATTCAATGCTAATAACACGCAATTGGTCAATCTTAAGAAGTTTATGGCCAGCATTAGTTACCGCCCAATTATCTGAAAAAATGTCAATAATTCGTTTAAAGGGTGCTATGCAAAATATTGTTAGTAGTGGTTTATCAACTATTGCCTTAAAACTTGAATTACCCGATGGATGCGTTAAAACGGCTGGTGAATTGTGGAATTATACTCCAAAACCTTCAGTTATGAGACCAGGTGAAACCGAAATTAATGAAGGACTTATTGATCTTCGAAAACAAGAAGCTGAAAATATTGATAACTATGACAATCTTATATGTGATCTTTTGAAAGCCATTCAATCAAATTGTCATTGGCGACAACGTACAATGGGAATGCGATTGATAACAGATCTTGCTCATTTAGATCGTCCATTTCCGTTAGAAGTTATTAATTTTTTTTTGAATTCTTTAATTCATGATTCTTTAGAAGAAAGAAAAATTGCAGCGTCTGTGATTGCATGTATTTTACGTCAACAAAAGCGTGAACGCGTTAAGGTAATTAAATTAATTATTATTTATATTTTTTTTATTTGTAACGGAAGGTTTATTATTAAGTGTAATTTAATTATATTTTAACAGGTTATTATTGACATTCCTGACGAGAAAGAACGACCTGAAGACATTGAGTGTACTTGGGTTGGAAAATTCAAACCTGGTGTTCGAACAGACAATAAATGGCTTCAGTATAATTATGAATCACGTCCTATGACTGAAGAACAATGGAACCAAGATAGATTTGTTCATGAGCGCCACGTCGGTTTTTATACCAAAGCAAATAAAGTTGAAGTTTACGCTTCACCACCAAATCAACCAAATTTTGATCCTCAATTTCCAGAGTTTACGGAATCTGAGAGACTGATCGATAATTTCTTCTCCGAGCCCTCAAACATCGAAAAATTAATAAAATTCAATAGTATAGAAGAAAGAAAAGGCAAAGACAAATTTAACTTAACTCGTGCTTTATTGTACAAAGGTTTATTTAGTAATTACGGTATTCGTCATATGAAATTATTTATTCCCCACTTGAAGTCGCTAGTCGAGCAGAAACACGAGAGCAGTCAACGTTGTGCGGCTGAAATAATAGCCGGTATGATACGTGGCTCTAAACATTGGCCTTTTAGCATGATCGTTGAATTTTGGAAAGAATTAACACCAATAATTAGTACAGCATTTGACAATGTTACCGATGAGACTATTCACGACTGGGAATTTTGTTTTGCTGCGTCGTTGTCGCAGCGTGATCCAAACAAACATCATTGGATACTTGAGTGCTTGATGGAAGAGCCACAGATTGAAAATTCGTCTTCTTTTAATGAATGTCAACGCATGTACATATTAATGTCAGCTTTGAAGCAACAATCGTGGCGTGTTGCTGAGCTGATGGAACGACTTTTGGTGCGTGCAGAAAAAAAATTATCAGTAAATCCATTTCAGAATATGAGAAATTCATTGGGCTCACTTTTAATGATGATTTTTATGGCTGATTACAACGCCGGTACATTCCAATCAAACCCTCCAACACCACGTGCTCAAGAATTAATGGACCGTATTTTACCAAAGTTATTGGAGTTAGCAGATGTTTTCGAGAGTGCTGGTAGCGAACAAACAACACTTTTACGTGCTAATGATATTAGTGTTTTAAAAATAATATGCAAATGGCTTATGGATTCTTCAGTAGTTATGGCCAATGGTATAATACCAGACAGTGCTAAATTACTACCAATTTTATGTCAACTTGAAAACTGTGAAACAGATACTGAATTGAGGACTATATGTACACGTTCATTAGCATCAATTGCTCAGGCTTTGATACTTCCGAGGGATATAGATGCAATACTAGAAGCTCTACTTAATATTTCTAAAGCTCCCTCGTGGTCTTCACGAGCTAGTTGTCTTAGTTTTATTGAAGTATTTGTATTTTACAATATGGGAGTTTTAGTCAGTAACAAAAAATGGGTTGACCAAATTCAGGAAATTGTTTTACGGTTACTTGCTGATGAAAGGCTGGAAGTTAGAGAAAAAGCTGGTCAGGTTCTGTGTGGAATGCTTCATTGTGCTTTCCTTGAAGAGCAAGAAACTTTACTGGTATTTTATCAACATTTTATTTTGATTTGTTAATAAATTTAAAATTATTAATGATTATTATTTTTTTTTTTCACAGAATGAGTTCAAAATTAAATCAAAAATAAAAATTAAAGATCCAAGTGATCTGCGGGTGCGACACGCTGGTGTACTAGGCTTGTGTTCATTTATACGCGCTCATCCATATGATGTACCAAATTATGTACCTTCTATTTTTGAATACCTCAATTTGCGCCTAAACGATCCTCAACCTGTTCCAGTAAGTCATAATCTATTTAACGATATCATTTTCGTATTTTTGATAAGGTAAAAGACTCAGTTGTTGACACTGACCTAGTTGTTTGACACTTGCAATTTTATTCTAATTAAAAAAATAAAATGTTCTTAAAAAATTAATTATCTCAAAATTTATAATTCAAAAATTATATCGCGTGACTGATTCCATATGTAATAATATGAAAAATTTTTTTTTTCAAATTTGAAATTAACTTAGATCAAAATTTTTTGGAGTTTGAAATTTGTGATAATTTTTTCATTTTATTAAAAAAATTTTTCATCATTTCTGTGCATTTAAAGTAAAAATACGTTGTTTTCCGAAAAACAAATTTTTTTGCACGCCCTTGTGGCCCCCAGTGGGTACCCCGGGTGCCATAAGGGCGTACCAAAATTTTTTTTTGCATTTCTACCTGTTTTAGGCATAACTACGTCGATTCTCGAAAAAAATTTTTTGGTATGCCCTCATGTCATCTGTAACGCGATATTTATTAATTTATGAAAGTTAATTTGTTTTTTTTTTATTAAAATAAAATTGCAAGTTTCAATAAGTAGGCCAGTGTCAATAACTAGGTCTTTTACCTTCCTCTTTTTTTTTTTTTTTTTTTTTTTTTAGTAATAATTAATAAATGAAAACAATTATTTTTTTTGCAGTCAACAATCAGAAAAACTCTAGGTGATTTTAAACGAACTCATTATGACGGTTGGGCATCTCACGCTCAATGTTTTACTGACCAACAATTGTGTATACTTGAAGATTTAACTGTACCTCCATCATATTATGCGTAGAAAGGACATACATATCTCTCGATTTATGGTCAAAGTCTTTTCCATAAAGTAAAAAAGACCAATATTCTTATTAAATGGCGATAATAAAAATAAATATTAAATATTATACAAATAAATATATAAACTTATATTTAAAGAAAAAAAAATCATTTGTGAATGTGTGATGGGTGTTTCCATGTGCATATATGATCTTGTGTATTATGTGGGTGTAATATATACATATATATATAAAAGCGCACACCAGGTGGCAGTTTTTATTGACTAAAGACCTGTTCACTGTCTTCTTGTCTCTGTTCTGTGTTGTTGACTATTTGTACAATTTATTATGTTTTTTCCTAGTTTATAAATCTTATTATTCATTCTTAAATTTTACAATTAAATTATGAATGTTCAAAATATATACTGAAATATGTTTTTATTTCAATAATACACATAAATGCCGCCCTTAAAACTATGAAAGTTAAAGCTAACTGTTTACCAGGTACTATATTAATAAAATATTTAAATATATATTTGTAAAATTATTAATTGGGCATTTTTTTTAGCTGTTCCGCCAAAATTGGCACTGTCTATCATTTTCATATCGTCACTTTGCTGTATAAATTCATGGAACGGATCATTCGTTTTTGATGATTCGCCGGCAATATTAAATAATCCTGATGTCTCTCCACCAGAATCTCTATCTCCGGTAGAATCTTCTCTATCACCGCAATCTTCACCACCACCATCGGCATCAATATCATTAATTAGAGTATTGAAAAAATTAATCAGAAATGACTTTTGGGGTAATAAACTTACTCATAAACATAGTCATCGATCCTACAGACCATTTACCGTTTTGACGTTTATAATTCAACGATGGTTGCGCGGTTCTCTCAATCCAATAGATTTTCACATTTTTAATTTAATACTCCATACATTTGCCTGTTTGATATTCTATTATTTACTCCTAAGATTATTAGATAAAACCGCAAGACACTTGGCATTTTATGTAGCTACTTTATTTGCGGTTCATCCAATTCATTGTGAAGCTGTAAGTATTTTTTTTTAAATCTTTACTATCATTTTACAATTAATTACATAATACTGAAATTAGCGGTCAGCTTTCAATTTTAAAAATTTTTTTAATAAATCAATTACAATAAAAAAATGCTTCTAAAAATTTTTATTAATTTTCACATGTGAAACTTTTTAATTAAATTTTTTTTTTTTAATAATTTAATTGCTACAATATTCTAAAAAAATTTTTAATGTCTGTCAACTTCAGTGTTATTTAATTACACTAACTGATAAATAAATAAATATATGTTTTTTTGTTAATTAATAGGTTGCAGGAATTGTTGGTCGAGCTGATATTTTATGTGCAATATTTGTATGGCTGTCAGTATTATTTTATAATCGTTGTATTTATGAGAAAAATTTAATTATTCTTATTAAAAATTTGTTGATGTGTGTATTATGCATTACATATGCAATGCTTTGCAAAGAAATTGGAATTACTGCTATTGTAAGTATAATTTAAATTTTATTTAAACTATAAAATTCAATAATATATTATTTTTCAGGGTATTTGTTACGCTTACGATTTGACAATAGTTCATCAAAAAAATTTATATGATATTATAATAATTTTAAAAAAGGAGTCTATAAAAGATATTATTGAAAAAAATAAATATAAATGTTTAGTACGCATAGTATTGTTGTTAACATGTGGGCTTTTATTGGCAATAAGATTTAACTTGATGGGTTACTCTGCTCCGAGTTTTCAACCAGTTGATAATCCATCATCATTTATATATAATGTTTTTATGCGTTATATTAATTATCAGTATATTTGGTCGTTAAATTTGTGGCTGTTAATATGTCCCCAGTGGTTATCGTTTGATTGGTCAATGGGGTGTGTGCCTCTTATTAATACATTTGAATTGAGATTATTACCTGTTATTTTATTATGGCTAGTTTTTGGAGTATTTTTTGTTAAATACTTTATGAATCGAAAAATTTATCGAGATCATAGGTAAAATTAACCATTTAATCATCTATTAATTAATTTTAGCTTTATAATTAAATTTTAACTAAAATTATATTTAATTTATTTCAGATACGTATCAATGGGATTATGTATGATGATAATACCATTTTTACCAGCGAGTAATTTATTTTTTACAGTTGGATTTGTATTAGCTGAAAGAACACTTTATCTTCCATCAGCAGGCTATTGTTTTGTTGTTGTTATTGGTTTTCAAAAATTATCACGTAGATTTTATAAATCACGGATGCCTTTAATTATGTACACGGTGCTAGTAATAACGTGGTTCACACGTTCATGGATGCGTAGTGATCAGTGGAGAAGTGAAAATACACTTTTTCGTTCAGGTTTGAGTGTATGTCCTCTTAATGCAAAAGTGCATTACAATGTTGCTAAAAATGCAGCAGATTCTGGAAATATAACGTTGGCTGAAGCTGAATATCTCGAAGCTTTACGGTATTTAAATTATAAGCATTTTTTATAATTATTTTGCTTAGTTTATTGCAAAAAAAAAAATAATTATTTTTATTAACTAAATTGTAGATTAAATCCTCAGTATGCTCAAGCGATGAATAATCTTGGAAATTTATTAAACAATCAAAAACGATATCAGCAAGCTAAAGATTTATTAACAAGAGCTGTTGGACTGCAGTGAGTTGATATTTTAATTTTTTTAATTATTATTTTTGATTCTAAATGTGATATAATAATTACATTAAAGTTTAGGCCGGATTTTGCAGCCGCTTGGATGAATTTAGGCATCGTCTTGGCTGCGCTTAAGCAATTTAATCAATCCAAGAGTTGTTATGAAAAGTCTTTATCATACAGGCGCAATTGCCCGGACTGTTTCTACAATTTAGGCCTTTTGGTATTTTACTAGTTTTTTATGAATTAACTGTAACGATATTGACATTTATTAAATCAAAAATATTTATTAATTCAGTACTTAGAGCAAAAGATGTATCCAAGAGCTATGGAAGCATGGACAGAAACGCTCAGACTAGATAAAAAGCATCGCAGAGCTTGGATAAATACTATTAGAATTTTAGATGACATGGGTAAAATTTTAATTTAATTTACTCAAATTATATTTAAGTTCATAATTAATATAAATTGATGCAGGAAAACAAGAGAAAGCTTTGAGAGAAGGTGAAAAGGCTAAAAAAATTCTTCCGGATGATGCAACGATTCGTTTAAATATTGCTAATATCTTGGGAAAATTAGAACGATTTGAAAAAGCTGAAGCTGAATTTAAACGAGCGGCTGAGTTGGATCCAACAAATCCTACGATTTTTACAAATCTTGGTAGGGAAAAAATTAATTTTTTAATTAATTTTAATTATATGAATTTTATTAATTAATAAACTTTAATCATAGGTGTCCTCTATCATCGCTGGCATAAACTTGATAAAGCTAAAGAAATGTACGCCAAAGCGTTAGAAATCAATCCAAATGCTCAAAGTGCTAAAAATAATATGAAAAAACTAGAAAATTTGATACGAAAACAAAAATTTAAAGGTTTATAAAATTTATAAAATAAATTCCAATAATAATGTGCAATATAATTATAAAATAATTTATTTATCTATTATTACTACTCTGGTTTAAAGTCATTAATCATTTTCATCAGTTCAGGATCATATGGCCAGCGGTAAGCTTTAAAGTTACCGATTTTTTTATTATCCTTGTAATTAAAAGACAAAAAACATTTATCACAAAAGAAAAAGGAATCATGAGGTACTCGGTCACTGTCAAATGTTACCCACTGGACGATTCGCTCGCAAATCATACACGAAGGCTGTTTGCTTGGTTTTGCACGATAAATTCTTGGGTAATTAGCGATTGCCAAATCATCATCACGAGCTACAAACCTGGCGTCGCTAAAAACAATCAGATGCTCGCAGTTTCCTTGATGCTGGTAGACCCAAGGGTATCCAAATTTTACGACCAGTGAACCTAGTGTGGTGTCTTCCATTTTGGCTACATTAAACGGACCCAAGTTGCGTTTTTCAGCCCACTCGCGTATTGGTAAACTGTTGTCATGGTTTGTTGGGTCCCTTGTGTCATTGTAAAAAGTATTTTCAATATAAAAAAATGACGACTTGTACAAATCTTTGTTGGAGACTTCAGAGTACTCTTGAGGATTATCACTACTTTCTCTGGAGAGTGATAAATCTGATATACAGTGAATTTTGTCACGCAAATCAGCTAACGTTTGACAGTCCAGTACTCCTATTAAGTGCATTAACGATATCCGTTGTCGTCTTATAGGATATTCTTTCTTATGATAATCAAATGGATTGTATACTCTTATAAATATAATCATATTTTTTCCAGGTACTGCACCAGGACCGCTCATTATCGGTTCATTGTATCTAACAATCAACTCACTTTGATACTTTAACGATGGTCTAAATATTTTTGGCAAATATTCCATGTACTTTTCTTTCAACAGTTTTAATGTCTGTAAATTCGTGTCGTTGATTATTTTTTTAGCTTCCTGCTTTGGTGTCACTCGTCGATGACCAGTGACCGCTGGCTCTTCATCAACATTCAGCTTATCAATACTATAAAAAAAAAAATATTTACAAAAAACTATTTGTAATAAATTATAAATTAAAAAATAAATATGAGATTAAAGTTAGCAGACACTTGACAATTTTTTGATTTTTCTTGAATAATAAACTAGGCATAGAAAATTTTTTATAAAAATTTCATTTAAAATTTTTCAGAGCTTCTAAAGATGAAATTTTTAAATAAAATTTTCTTGCTATAATTTGTTTTTTAGAAAAATTCTAAAAATTATCAGATGTTTCTCCATTTCAGTATCATAAATAAATATGAAAATTAACGTAGCAGATAGTTGATAATTTTAAGAATTTTTGATATCAAATAAATTTTGGCAAAGAAAAAAAAATTGACATGTAGAAATTTAAAAAAATTAAAAATGCAATTTTTTAAAATTAATTTAATTTTTAAATAAAATAAAAAATTTATTAAGTGAAAGTTAACTTTAATGTCATAAATAAATCTTATTACCTGACACTATCGTATAATTCAGTCAATTGCGCTTTGTTCACAGGTATCTTTGTACGTAATTGTTCATTGGCTCCTTCAAACTGATTAAAATACTCAGCGATTTTTAATTTTGAAGACGCGTTTGCTGTATATGATTGATATATGTGCTCCATTGTGATAAATTATAATAACCAAGAAAATGAACAAGTATTTTTGAATTACCTCCAGCAATTTCAATTACCACATTGTGTTTATTTATATTTACAAATGTACAATCACCTGCACCAACCTGAAGAGCTAAAAATACGAGAAAACAGTGGGTGATATTATCAACAGATATCAAGAAATGTATTACATAGAGTTCACGCCGATATAATTCTTACCCACACCTTGCAAGTTGCAATACAGAATTGTTCCTTGCGAATATTCACAGTATATTTTTTTCGTTATAACTTTATAGGTATGTCATAATGAAAATATATATCAAAAGTATACATTTTGAGTTCTTTGGTACTGATGCTGTCTGAAATAATCAACCACTGTACTGACACTCATCAATAGTTTTTGTCACATTTTTTTTTCTTGTTAATTACAAGTGTGCAGTCTTGGTTTTTAGTGTGTCTAGACTTTTTGTAAACTTGACTAGACTGTAGACAACCTACAACGTCGCTTTTAATTATTCATATTATATTATAGATATACAGATACTCACACACTTACATACGTTCACTTGTATCATATGTAGGTGATTATAGGTACAGGAATAGGCATATAATTAAATGTAGTACATGAATCGACAATCGACGCAATTGATTAAACTACTGGTACGGATACAGAGATCGCATCATACTTATCGATATCGATACAACATCGTTCCGTCATTAATCGTTAGTGTGCATATGTATTGTAATTGTGTATGTATATTTAGTGTCTTGTAAGTTGGTTGTAACGAGTAACGACGACAAGACCTACGAGATACGAAACATCCGGGCAGTTTAGTGTCAAATGCGACAAGTGTAGACAGTGTTTTAATAGTGATTAAATAACAATATTGAGGTTACTGAGGGTTTTATTATTTTTAAATATTATTATTATTTTATTTTAGTTGGTTAATATTCATTAGATATTTAAATAAATAATTAAAAATGGCAAAGACATATGATTATTTATTCAAATTGCTTTTAATTGGAGATTCGGGTGTTGGAAAAACTTGTGTGCTCTTTAGGTTTTCTGAAGATGCATTCAACACAACCTTCATTTCTACCATTGGTACGTTTTACATTTTATTTATTTTTATATTTATATATTATGCATTACTAACTAATATAATTATAATTATTATTCGTAATGTGAACTTGATCTTGCCAAGTCATTTAAATAATCCGTTATTTTTTAGGAGTATAAAATAATAAACTAAATATATTTATGTGTTATTATTATTAGTGGCACACCCTTTGGCGGAAATATTTTATTCGCTTTTATTATTATTGTTATTATTGTGTGTAATTATTTTATTTTTTATTTTTTCTTTATTTTTATAAGATAAAATAAGTACAAAGCAGGATTGCTGGGTCGGCTAAGTTATTAGAATAAAGTAATTCGCCAATGAACAAAGACTACGTTGTATCGTTAATGTATAAGTTTCTATGATACATGCATAATTAAACTTTTCTTACAGAATACAGAATAGTAGCTGTAGTATTAAATTACTTATATTAAGTACACACATACTTTGTTATATTATGTATACTACGAGTTTGTACGTACACAAACATAAATTGTTAATCAACATCAACAATGGTCACATTAATATATAATGACAAATCTTACTTTAAATATTGTGGTTGCTTGATCTGTCATTTATTATTTATATCTATGTCTATTATTTTGGTTTATAATTATATATACATTAACTTTTTGTTTTTTGTTACAGGAATTGATTTTAAAATACGCACAATTGAGTTAGATGGTAAAAAAATAAAACTACAAATATGGTAATTAAATTTTGTTTTTTTTTTTTTTAATTTTAAGTAAAATTCATCTTATTTTACGTAAATAATTAAATATTTAATTTTAATTCATCCACACAGGGATACTGCTGGCCAGGAACGTTTTCGTACAATTACAACAGCTTATTATCGTGGAGCTATGGGTATAATGCTTGTTTATGATGTAACAAATGAAAAGAGTTTTGAGAATATCAAAAACTGGATTCGTAACATTGAAGAAAATGCATCAGCGGACGTTGAAAAAATGTTGCTAGGTAATAAATGTGAATTGACTGACAGGAGACAAGTGTCGAAAGAGAGAGGCGAACAATTAGCTGTTGAATATGGTATTAAATTCATGGAGACTTCGGCTAAATCAAGTATCAATGTCGAGGAGGCTTTTTACACACTAGCACGTGACATTAAAGCTAAAATGGAAAAAAAATTGGTAAGATTTTTAATTACGGTTTTCCATTATTTTCATTCTTCATAATAATAATAATTATAATAATAATAGTGATAACGACAATTATAATAAGAGCAAGATAGATAATTAAATCAATTTTGTTGGGAAATATTTTTTTTTGAAATTTTTATTTCCTAATTCTTGTTAGTTAGAGTAATTGAATATATAGAATTTGTGTCACTGGCTTTATCATTCTATGAAATCTCACATTATATTACACAGATAGAATGCGTCATATTTTAATTTTTTTTATATCGAATTACTAATTATTATTTCTCTGTTTCCTATGTCTTTATCTGTTTGTGGTGCGGGTCTATAACGGAAGAAGGTAAAATTCTATTGGCTAAGTGGTGATTGAATTTTTTCATTAAAAAGCTTCATGATTCATTTAATTTAACAGCTTTTATTCTTTTTTTTCACTTCGTTTTACTTATTGTGCATGTTAAAAACTGATAATAATTATGTAAAAGTGGAATTGCATTTTTTATGTGTTTTTATGTTATAAATAATTTTTTTTTTGCTTAGCAAATTGACTGATGAGAAAGTGAACGCTTAAATTTAATATTCTCCATCATAAAAGTTTAAAGAGGGAAATTAGTTTGAAAGCAGGTTATTTATTTATTTATTTATTGTTGAGAGTTTTTTCTGTTCGACAATCGCTTGAATATACACTGCTTTGTTTATCTTTGTTCATTAATTGTGAGTCAGATAAATGATTGAGAGAACTTTGTTAAAATATTATAATTTTATTGTGTTGATAAAAGTGAAATCCCACTTGAATATAATTATATGAATGTTCAATTTTATAATTTTTGTGTGAATTTTAATAAAATTAATTGACGACAATTAGTTGATTATTAATATTCAATTTTTTCTTTGATAGGAGGCATCGAATCCACCAAAAAGCGGCGGAAATCAACTAAAAGCATCAGAACCAGCGAGAAAACCACCGAACTGGCTTTCAAGATGTACTATACTCTGACCCTATATTGTTACTGTAAAAGTCATCTTGATGTCTACCGTTTTTAATTGTAAAAAATTTTTTTACGAATTTCAATTAATACCACCTAATATCATAACATCAACACAAAAAGCAAACGTTGAGACTGCAGTTGATAACAATCAACCGTGCGATAAAAACCCTTGACGTAAAAAATTATTCAAAACTTTTTAATCATTTTTAATAAATTGAAATCACAATCTTGTAATATTATTTTAATTAAAAATAAAATAAAAAAAACTAAAAAACAAATATATATCGGGAACACAGGGGACGATGGTTGCCGTTGACCAAATCCACTCTTGCACAGAACTCTTTTTATTATTATTAATAATTAATTGATATTATTAAATATTATAACATCTTACGGGTGGATGTGATTTTAAACTGAAATAAATCGATAAAAAAAATTTTGATAAAATAAAATAAAATAAAATAAAACAATTAACATTTTACAATAAAACTTTCGCTCATTTCGATAGTACAATTAAACTAATTGTCAAATTTATATGATCAATTAACAAAGCATCTGTAATACCGTAAGACAAAAATTATTCTTCCTTTTAATTATTAAAAAAAAAATGAAAAATTTATTTCAATACGACGAAACATCACTTGTAAGTAAAAGATTTTTTTTTGTAAGAAAATTGCTGAATGCATTTCAAGATGGGATTTTAATTATAATTACCAGAAATTATTTTATTATTAATTAATGTCATTAGAATTTATTATAATTCTTTTTTACATAACTATTATAACTAATATAATTATTAATCATAGCTTTTACACAAAATTAACCCCTAACATATTGTGATGTTTCAGCTTAATGACTGTTGATTAATTTAAACAAATCACGGTAATGTGATGTGACTATATAGAACAAATATTTTTATTTCTTGCGTTGATATTATTACAATTATAATAATGATAGTACTTGTTATTATTATAATTTTTACTGTAAGAACTTCCTAGATGTTCAAAAAAACACAAAAAAAAAAAAAAAAAAAAAAAAAGCAAATTTATTATTAAAACTATAATGATAAATCGACGACGACGACGACTATTATAATTATAATACATTTTATATTAATCCTATTAATCTGTGTTTTAATTAACGTTTAACCTTACATCTGCTAATTTAATCATTTAATCTTATTAATTGTAATTCGTTATTCATTATTCATCAGATATCGTTGACTTCATACGTTCCAATTGTCTACATAATTCATCTAGCTTTTTGTCCATTATTTTGTTGTGCTCAAGCTTTTCGGTCAACTCTTTTGAGTCAGGACAGGCCTAGTGGGAAGAAAAAATAAGTAAATAATTTTTTTGTTGAATTAGATTAAATAAATATGAAAATGAAGTTAGCCGACATTTCAAAATTTTTAGAAATTTTTTATTTTGAAAAAATTTCAATTTAATAATTAAAAAAAATATTGTCACCTGTAAAAAACTTGAAAAACTATAAGTGTAATTTTTTAAAAATATCTTTTTAGTTGTAATTTAATTAATAAAAAAAATTAAAAATTTTCAGACGTCTGTTAACTTCAGTGTCATAAATAAATAGCTTACTATGATAGCTGGCGGACTTGAGGCACGTGGTACATAAGAAGCCAATATTATCTGTGACTGTGATAATTTTTCACGTAATTCTTGTAGTTCTTTATTATCATATTGACTTTTATCAAGAATTTCACGTCCAATATTATCAATACGATAATTTATTTTTGTTATTTCTTTTACAGATTTGCGGAGGTATTCTTGCTCTTTTTTTAAACTTTCAACATTACTGAAGATAATAACAAAAAAAATAAATAATTGTTACTGTCAAGTTATTATAAATAGTAAAAAGAATAATTAAATGATCAACCTGTAAATTGTAGGGCATAAATGTTTAATCCGCAGGCTCAAATCATTTAATGAATTTTCTACTAAATTATTTAGTATTTTTTGCTCCGCAAGTTCAGCTTCCAACACCTGATTGATGCGCTCCAATCGTACGTTCTCCAATTTGGCGTTTTTTATTTGATGGATTAAATTTTCTCGAGCTATTTGCGCATTTTCCCAGTTCATTTGTAAACGAAATGATTCTGATTGCTTGTGTATTTTTTCATTCTCCAACTGCGTTATTATTTCCATGGCTGATCTTAATTCAATTCGTAGCTGATCAGAATTTCTTCGTTCGTTTTCTAAACTTATTTTCAGTTGACACATAATATTTTCGTTTTTAGTCAGCTGTGCTTGACATTTACTGAGCTCTTCCTAAAATATTCATCATGATAATTAAATAATTACTTCATTTATTTATTTTATAATACATTACCTCTTTGAATTGTAATTGAGCAAATTTTTCATGTAGCTTTAATTCTAAATTTTGTATATTTGTATTAGTCATTTCTTTGATTACTTGCTTTATTTATTGATCAATTTTTGTGGAATTTTTTTTTACATAAATTTTTTCAATTTTTTATTTAATTAATAAATAAAATAATAATAAATTTTTTATTTGATTAATTAAATTTTATTTAAATTAATTTATTAATTGCTGAATAATTATTTATAAATTGAAAACAATTAAAAATAGTCAATATTTTTTACTCTTCATAAAGCAACAACTTAATTTATGATAGCAATCATTAATTAACGTAGATAAAATTTTAGGTTAATTTTAAGACCTAGAATTTAGAAAATTCAAACGAAATTTTCGACTTACAACTATAAGAGCCAACGAGTAAAAATGTTCCATTCTTCATTTTCATAATCAAGGGGATTCATTGATCAATACAAGTATTTTTAACTTATCTTAATCAATTATTTAATTAAAAAAAATTTGTAATTCATAAACTTTGGGTCTATAAATACAAATAAAAGAAAATGCAAAATTTGTAATAAATTAAAAAATTTATTGAATATTAGTACAAAACTTTAATTTTCATAATGTCTAATATAATTTTAAAATTACAAAAATAACAAATATTTACAGTCTTCGTAATAAATTTAATAATTATCCATAAACTGGATTTCAGACAACAGCAATATATGACCAGGCAATTGACCTAAAGTTGGCGATAAGACTCTTAGAGTTTGTTGTACCACATCGACTTCGGTGACACAAAGAAACGAAGCTATATTCTTATACAATACTTCGTCGAAGCTTTTGGCATATGACACGGATAGAATATGATGAAGCCAATTTGGTTCCGGAGTAACAGTGACTAGTTTAGTCATATTTTCTTCAGGTTTAGTACCCAGCGGTACACATGAATCAGGAACAATTGCCATTCCAATTTTGTAAATAGTGACTTGATTCCACTTTATAATCATAGGATGAGGAGACAGTACTGTTTTGCCAATGCCGTAGTAGTATTCACGTATCCTTTGATCTCTTATTTCTGGTCTTTGAGCTTCGCTGGTCTCGACAACTCCACCACTTTTTGGTAGCAACACAACTTTGACAAATGAGGGTAAACTGACCTTCAGATCACTACGTAGTCGGTCTTTATCTAGAACAAGAACAGCGTCGACTTCAAAGGCACCTGCAGCGTGAACCAGAAGCTTGTGACCTTCATCTGGTACCCATCCACATGTATTGATTATTATTCCTGATATATTGTCCTTCTTTTTTTCTTTCATACGGTCAAAACAAATATCAGCTAGACGAGAAACTTGAAGATTGTAGAGCGCAGAATTGCTTTCTGGAGTTTTGTGTCCAAAGTGTAGAGCTAATGAGCCTTTTTTGCTGAATCCTTCGACAACATCAGCAAATCTCTGAACTGTAAGAGCTCCAATATTTCCCGGTATAGTGACCTGGCCTTGATCGACATCTAAATCAACAAGTATCGGGCTTCTTCCTGATCTGACAGCGTAGTTCAATAAAATGCGACAGAGAGTTGATTTTCCAACGTTCTTAGGACCTACTATCATTACAATTGGTCCACGTATATTGCTGGGTTCTGTTGCCTCTTTCTTCTTATCGTCATCGTCCTTCTTCTTGGCTTCTTCACGTCCGTTGATTTCACTAAGATATTTCTTGTTAGCTTCGTCTCTCATTGCTTCTAAAGCCAGGTGAGCGTTCAAATAAGTATGCATTGGAGTCTCGTTAGCTACATGAACCCCTACTGCTTTCCCAGTCAGTTCAACTACGCATCCATGGTAAGTAAATACGGCAATCTGCGCTCCGTAGCCAAATTCGTACGGATCCTCCTTGTTAACCAGTTCAGTGCCGAATATTTCCGCAAATCCGCTTTTTAATTTGAGTAATACTTTTTCTTTTTTATGCTTAACTTCAAATCGCAGTTCACAATCAGGATCTAATTTAAATTCTTGTTTGTCCATTTCTGAAAATAAAAATAAGAGTGTTAAGAGTTTATTCGAAAATTTGTTTACTACATGCAAACTATTTTATTTTTACTCAATTATTATTTTCTTTGACTTCAACTAAGGTTATATTGTAAGTAATGTAATTTTATTAGCCACAATAGTCATGCAAAGTAAGCAAATAAATTGGTACGGTTATAATGTTAAAGGTAAATGGAAAGATAGGATGTTAATAGTTTTATAAGTTACCCATTAAAGTAGACATTGTACTGAGTTGATGATAAATAAAGATATAATTAAGTAGAAATTTGATGACTAGATGAAAATATTGTCAGTAAGCCTGTGGTTGGAATAAACAATTATTATACATTAATTTTAGAATTTTTTTTTTCAGATGCATTGTTTACCTGATTTTTTTATGATAATTCAAGTTTACCAAATACTTTTTTATTCCTAGCGAGTAATCAAGCTGAAAATCAATCATTTTTATTAATAAAATGATACAAAAATATTATTCGTTCAGTTATGTATTAAATAATGTGGCTACTTAATTGTAAAAAAAAATATAAATGATCTACATTTAAAAATTCAAGTATTTTTATGAATAAATGATATGATTTAAAAAAAAATAATAATAAAAAATATGTATACATAAATTTTTTCACACTGGAAATTTTAATGCTTAATTTTTTATTAATAAATAGTGAAAATTATTAAAAATTCGACGTTTAATTTAAGAAAAAAAATAAATAAAAAAATCAATTAAAAAAACTACGTTACTTTTCTTTCAAATAATTAGAGTGAATTAAATTAAACTTAAAAGTATTGCATTTTTTATAAAATTACTTACTAATAATATTTTGTTATTGGTTTTTTACGTTATTTGTCGATTATCAACATATATAAAAATAAATAAAACGTTGGCTATGAAGGTTATGTCAACATATATAAAAATAAATAAAACGTTGGCTATAAAGGTTATGATATCAGTTTATTATGCGCATGTGCGAACATTTTGAGCGTTAGTTGTAAATTTTGAATTGCGCGCCGAAATAACAGTAACCGCCATTACGTTTGTGTATACGCCTCAGTCCGTTGCAGCTCTCATCACGGAAGCCGTTGCTCGTCTCTCGTCCGTAATAATGATTCGAAAATTCATGTTATAAATAATTAATAGCGTTCATAAACATGATTATTAATAAGTTTAAGCATCGGGTAACAATAATTTGAATAATGAATGAATCGTTTTATAGAATAAAATAGTCTTTTCATTAATACTATTTTCGAGTCTTAACAATGACAAGCGGTTTTCGAATATAAAGATGGCGTCGATGTAAATTCCTAATGCAAAATGACAATCTTGTCACAAGCAATAATTATTTAAATAAAAAATTATTAATAACGTGTATATGAACATTATAATTAATGAGCTGATTAACGTATCGTGTAAACTACTTTCTCTTTTTTTTTTTTATTTATTTCAATGAGTTGAGTGAAAAAAAGTTTAGAAGTTTAGAAGTGTTTTATTTTAAAACCGAGTGTTTTTTTTTAAAAAGTTTTTTTTAATCTATCGCGTGTGTATGTGTCAGTGATTGTCCTTGCTAAAATGAGAATAAATCATTGCTGTTTGGTGAGTTTGAAAAATTTATAAAACGTTTCTATTTTTTTTTTACAAGAAGTTTTATAGTTTTGTAACATGACCACTGTTGTTAATTTATCTTACTTCAATGGTAATTGAGTTGTGAAAATTTATTTTACACTACAAGATGGCACTACAAGCAGCTTTACTGCATAGCCTCAGTATTTGGCTATATTGGTTTACACCAACGCCTTGTGTATATATTTTTCTCTTAAGAAGGGCTTACACTTTTTTCTCTCTCGCCCTCTATTGGTCAAATGGAAGTATCTCTGTCATACTTGTACAACAAATGAAATTTTAAAATCCATTTTACGTATAAATAAATGAAAATTTTCTAAAAAAGCGCTTTGCTCTTCGATAGATAATTTAATTATTCGTATTCAGTAATTCGTATTTTTCTCATTGTTTTTTAACACAATACAATTGACATGTAAAAATTTTACTAAAAATTCAAATAATGGCTATTATTGTTATTCTTTTTTCCATCGATTTTGTTAACGTGTAGATGAAAATTTCAATTATTTGAGCAGTCATAAATCAAATTTAAATTTAAATTGAAATAATAAAACAAAAAAGTATAAAAAAATATTGATTGATGATAAAATTTTATTAAATATAATTTTACTTGAATTAATATTTTATTTTAGACGCTCATTAAGCTAAAATTTTTTTGTTCGTGCTCGACTTCATTGCGTTATTTCTTTTTTGTTGTTTTAGTATATTGTCGTGTTTTATTATCCGAAGGTTGGGCATTGATTGCATCTTTGAGCATCTTGCTATACACAATCTTCTTTTTATATCACCATTCCGTTTTATTATTTTATTCCTTTTAACTTTTCATATCCTCCTGATTACACTGTTATTATTATCTATTATATATTTTACAACTTTTTTTCTCATCCGAAAATAATCCGTGGAAATTATTTACTCGTTCGATGCATCACAAATAATCCACCCGTGAATAATATATATTTAAAATTTTATCTTTGAACATAATTAGCTTAATTATGATGCGATGAATGTCACCATAAATTATTATTACGTCACTGAGTGAATATCCAATTAGCTGCTCGGAAGTATGTCGAACGTGAAAAGTGTATAAAATTTATAGGAAAAAGCGAATATAGATTATCGAACAAATTTATATAGTCACATAAAAAAATCCTTGCTTTTATTCGGCGATTCGTGAAAAAAAACATTATTCTTGTTTGTTTATTTAAACTGTTAATGTTATCCCTTTAAGTTGCATCGCATAAAATCCAGCTTATCACAATGTAACACGTGACTTATGGCGATTGTAAAACTAAAGTTAATAATAAAACCAATAAAAATAAAAGTGTGAACATTTAAATCTCAGAGCCACAAGTAAACCGTTTCGCAACCCCTTTTGTTACTGAATTTATGGTCACGAAAAGCTCAAGCTACTTCTACTACACTATTATATCCTACAACTCCGAGTAAAGTGACGTTAAATAACGGAAATACGTTTATTCATGACGTCCATCTTGGGGCGTTGATGAGCTGAATGAATTCTATTAATAGAAATGCCTGTTTGCTGATAATAATTTCTTTTTCGAAAACTATTTGAAATTAATTGCAAATAACACATTCAACATTTTCCACAAAAAAAAAAAAAAGATTAAAAACTCATATACTGTTATTAATTTAACGAGTGCCAGTCCTTTTAATTAAAGCTTGATAAAGCTTTTCAGAGATGTAACGTATTACAATCTTTTGTGATGAAAATTTAGATCACATGAATTATATTCGTAAGTTTATTAAAAACTACGCAAATTCTCCAGTTATTATCCGACTACTTGAAAATTTTAATGATAGAATTTGGAGTAATAAAAAGTACTTTTTTTTTTTCAATTACCAAAAATCATACTTTATTTTTCAAAAAAATTGAATGCTTCACAGGGTAAACTTTTCCTGTAAAGCGATAAATATAAAACTTTTCATCTCGTTTCTCATAGCAGGCAGCTTGATAAATTCTTTTTAAATAAAAAAATGAAAAAAATATCCGAGAATTAAAAACATGTCTGTGCTTTAATTCAACACTTGTTTTATTTTTATTTAGTTTTTATTTTAACCTTTTATTTAAAGTACCTCTTTCTACTATCCTGACGGGTAAAACAAAAGCTTCTTGTGTTTTGGTATTTAAATTAGGTATATTTAAATTTGTCGCACTTTGTGCATCGACTTAATGTACTGTGTCACACTATACCTAGAAATTTTGTTATAAAGTTTAAATTGAAAATGTATAATGTTTGAGATTTTTATTAAAAATTATATCATTATTCTTACTTTTTATCAACAGTTTTTGAGATTGAGTCAAAGTTTTTAGAAAAAAGAATGAATAATATTTGATTATACGTTTTACAGTAAATTTGTTTTTAATACCTGTATCGTATACAGATTACCAGTTTCAAGTAATACATAATATAAGACGTTCTGTACATATATACCTTTAACGCTAGTCGAGGGCATACGTATTGCAAGCCGGAGCACAAGTGGGTAGATAGAGACGTGTTTTTGGCCGAGTACCAACGGTATCTCAGTTTCTCAGTTACGTAACTTTTGACCCCATTGAAAGCGTCGTTGACTTACGACGAGAGTTCTGTTTGCATCTCGTTACATTGCTATTTGTTTGCGATATTATGCTAAAACTTGTCGACAAATAATGTCTTCCTTTTAGTATTTTTATAGCGATCAAATACTTATAGAACAAACGTGATAGATTTTCTGACACAAATCCTTCAGTAATAATAATTATTCAACAGAACAAAAAACGAGTCTTTCTTCTCTTGAGCGATTAATTTTTTCGTAACACCTTCCCGCGAAAACATTTAATATACAAACGGTAATTACCAGTAGGCTCTCACTTGAGAATAATTTCACTCAAGTGATAATGAAGAGACGAAAAGAAAAAAAGTTTAAAGAGACCGCGAATTATTAACAAGCTGTTATTATTTCCACTTACACAATTCTTTGTAAAGCTTTTTCAGTTTTAGTAATATCAATTACGTAAAACTATCCACTGTATATTCTTTGTTATTAATAATGACGTAATACTGGGTCTGATATTAACATTACTTCCTGTGTAGCGTCGTTCGTTGTAAATAAAGTACCGCGTTTTCCTCGCTGGGTTGGAGTGAGGGGTGCACACAAATAAAGCTTATTAGCTGGGCTTGTGTTTGTGCAGCGCAGAAAACCCTCATCCACTCACAGACACGCTCACATCACCACGTAAATCTGCACGCTCAACTTCATTACTATTTAAATTAAAATTGTACTTTGTATTTTTATTTTATTTTTTTTTTTCACGATAAAAAAATTCTTCTAAATAGTAACTGAAAAACAAAAATGATCCTGTTAAAAAAACATGAATTGATTCGCTAAACCAAATAAAATCGATTTATTATACATGACAAAATAAAAGTGTTTGTGAAATTGATCAAATATTTGAAAGGGTAAATAAAGGGATGTTGGTTGATTTTGAACTGAGTAGAGCTGTATAAAAAAATTGTAACAAAGGTTCAGTGACAACTCAACCGTATTTTTATTGTACTTGTCAATACTCGTAATAGATTAACCAAAGTTTAATTAATTTATACCTTTTTTCTTCTACACAAAAGAGACAAGAGATGAGAATTGACGCGTGTTTCAGAGTCACAGGAGTTACTCGGTTCGCCGAGTCTGTTGTTCGTCATAGATAGACGAGTCATATATGTATACGTTGGTACGCGAGACTAGCATAGAGGTTAAACTCGTACAGAGAAGAGGGTTGAAGTAGTTGAGTTTAGCTACATAGCTGGGTGATAGAGAAGAGAAGTTGCTCTGTAACTTTAATGCAATCTATCACGCCTCCATTCTTTTTATTGCGTCAATTTTTTTTTACTTTAATTTTTCAACCCGACAACGCTCGATGAACCGTTACGAAGATCAGTTATCTTTGACCGATAACTTTGCTTCATTAGACAATCAATCTGTTATTTTTTATTTACCCTTTTCTCTTTACTTTTACCTTCACCTTTATTATCTATTAAAAATTTAATGAAAACTTGTTTAAAAAGTCTTTATAGGTGGATAATAATTTATGGATTTAATCCGTGAGTTAAATTCATATATGATATTGATACTGATGCATACGAAGTTCGTATTGACTATCGAGCTGCGGACATTATTCACAACTGACGGTATTGAGCAAGAGACGCGCACGTTTGATAAAATACCATTTGTAGTATTATATATACTTTTGGTAGTATTTTTGCCTTGAGCAGCCACGTTCTATCGATATTTTTAAAAAATTTATATATGTATAATACAAAATGGACGTTGGGTTTATGTGCCAGGGGAATGGAATAATGACTCAGCTAGACTAGCCAAGTAAGGGAGTAAATATGGTATGAAAGGTTAAGAAGCATCAGGCACACATCCCCCGTTGAAAATGTTGAGAATGATGCATATACGTGGGTGGGATAAGCCTCAGGAACGTTTGTTCATAGCGTCTACTACCGGATAGTAAAGATCCTGGTATATGTAGTCCAAGAAAATCCCGGCTGTGGTTGATATACTATATTCCGGTGACTAGTCGCTATATAGCAACTCCTTCATCTTCGTTTACTCAAGTCTTTTTATGACTCGCGGTTAACGTCGGGTACACCACTAAACAAATATACATTCTTAACTTGTCAAGCTTATGGGATGCGAGGCATAAGGCATATGATCCCTTATATATTACAATACCTCTACTTATATTTTACTGCACTGATGAAAAAATTAACTCGATTCAAGGAAAAAAGTTTTGAATCAATTAGAAAAATTCTTTTATCAGTATGGAATTATTTGATTTAAGTTGTTATTCTTTTGTCAAGTAATAAATAGAGAAAGATTGCTAAAAACACAGATATGCGAAGAAAAATATTTGAAAAATGGAGATTTAAATAGACTGAATTGGTTAAATAAAACTCGTGTCGGATTTTAAAAAAGTACCCTTAAATGCTTAGTACTTTATTTAAGAGAATTAAATTTATTTTACTTGTATATTTACTGGTGAATGTTTTAAAGACTTTTTCGTATTTTCATCTAATCCCAAAAATATTTCAATTTTAAATTCGATAGAGATTTTTTGCTAGCACTTAAATAAATTTTCATTTATTTATTTTATTTTCTTTCTCAGAAGACCAATAATGAAGATTTTTATAAAGTTTTTGTTTATAAGTTTGTGTGTGTGGTAAATCTCACCTATCAGCAGACATCGATTGCTAGATAAACGTTTTCTCAAATCGGCACGTTTTCCCGTCTCAATTATTCAGTAGGATTTGTTCTGACGCTCAATCTCCCGTTCTTTTTCCGTTTCCGCCGACGAGTTTGCGGTTCGATAAGCGCCGAGAGCACTTACGGGGCTCACAGTAGTTGGGCGATGATGCTGGCTGGTATATAATAGTATGGGATTGGACTACTGAAAGTGAGGATGTTAAAAGGAGAGAAAACTCTCAGTGCTCAGTGCTCAATGCTCAGTGCTCGGTGCGCTGGTTCGACTGAGCTGCTGCCGGTTAACTCAGGATGGGGTGGAAAGCTTTATGTACGAGAGGGACTAAAAGAGGGTTCTTTCGTAGGGAGTATGAGTGAAAGAGGGCTGTAATAAGACAGGAAGAGATAGAGAATAAGAAAATGACGTTTAAGTGTGTAAGATGATACTCCGAGAGTCAGCAAGCCCGTCAGCCCACTCATCCTCGTTACTGAACGAACATTAGCGTCTTGAGGAAAGTCGGAGGAAAAGGAAAACTACTCTTCGAGCCGTTCTTGAGATTATATAACCTATAATACTTCTTGGGTATAAGTAACACGTGGCCTTTTCACCTCTCGACCCTTTACCCTTTTCTTCCATTTACTACATCCTCCCTTATGAATCTTTATAACTATATAATCTCCATTCATATCTATATACACAGGTATTACTATCATTTAGAGCCTAATAGATCTTCTTATTCTTCAGAAGGATCTTGTTAATTCATTTTTAGTGAAAACGAAAGAAATAATTGCTTGTATTGTTATATTACCCGAGCTCGTGTCGCCTACGCTTCTGTTGGGATCTTCTATATCAACACCGGATTATACCGACACACACATTTCCTCACACATGTTTAGTGACGTATTGGCTATTAATATACGCTCAATAGCTTGGTGTAATATCCGATTAGATAATTACACGTTTATCGATTGTAATGGTCTAATACCTGAGTGGTAAATTCCCTGGAGTATACAATCGCTCTGTTTAGTCGAAGCCACTATATATTGATAGTGAGAATACCTGTTTACATTAATGTCATAGATTAGATGGAAACTCAAGATCTTTTTTCGAAAATTTTATTTAATTAATTATATTTAATTAAAAATAGTTGAATTATGTAGGAATTAGTTTTCGGTAAAATAACTAGCCGTTTTATTATTGGTAGGATCTTATAGAATGATATTTAATAAATCCAATGTTTCTTAATATTGCATCTAGGTAATAAATAATCGGAACAATAAAAGTTACTTATCGGATTTTTGTCAAATTAATACTGAAAATGAAATAAATTTTTTATAAAGCCAATAATTGATACTTGTAATAATGTTATTTTGATACTACGCTCTGAGATTTTATACGATCATTAATTCGTTAAATTGGTAAGGTATTTATGACCATTCGAAATCAATGCGTAATTATTTATTAAGCAACCTTTTAAAAAATAATTTGTTAGTTACAGACGTTAAAAGATTATATTTTAATTTTCAGAAGAAGAGAACTGACACTTGCATTACTATTAATTAAAACAATTTTCTGAACTTAAAGAAGTAAGAAATATCAAGTTAATAAAATTTATGATTTAAGCTTTTATATTTTATGACCGTTTTTTCAATTACCAATCAAATTTTTCATTTTCATTCATAATTTATTAGTTCTATTAAAAAATGTTTTTATATTCTTTCTGTAGAATCCACGATTCTATTAAAAAAAAAAAAAAAAAACGATTCAATTAAGACGCAAACGCCCTATAAAAACTAATTTGTGCTTAAAAAATATTAATTGAATAAAACAATGCTCAATTTAAAGTTTATCCTCGATCGTAATATAAGAAAATTTCCCAGTCGTTAATCGCTTACCCGGAACATAACGTCATTTTTATTAGAGCCTTAGAGCTTTTTTATTGAAAACTAGTTCAATTTTTATTCTTTTGTGTCACCAGACGTTTTTTTAATTAACGGTTTCGACACAATTACATTGTTTTAAGAGTGTTTTTCGGGCGTTAGTTTTCAACTACATAGCACTTATCGTTTTATTTGTTTTATCCTCTTGGTCTTGTTTAAATGACACCAACTCACTTTAAACTTGAGGTTTCTGGCACCGAGCCACTGTCATATTCTTGGGCGATTTTCGCATCTCGCATGAGCAGCGAAATTGAAAAATATTTTATGATAAAAATTTATGTTTACAAACTTATATTACTTTTATTATTTTTCCTCCAGAAATAAATTCAATTATCTATCGTAAACAAAAGTTCAATCTCAGTTATTTACTTCATCGATACTTTGTAAACTAAAAAAAAATGGATAAATTTTTCATTTAGAAGTGGCTCGGAGTAACAAAATTGTTTACATCCTATAGAACACAAATAGCACTGAAGCATTCGATGCTATCGGCATTATGACCTCGGTAGTCTATCAAGAACCAAAATTCACTCGGTAAATTCGTGAATCTCCATAGTCGGGTTTTAGGTGTATTACTGGGATGCGTCTTTAGTTTGAACTTGACGTCAACTAGTCGAGCTTGAGGCTGCAGGTTTGCACAGGCTTCTGCCGGACAACCAACAATCCGCCAGACCCATGGAGATTGAACTGGGTTCTCGAGACTTTGGTAGAAGTTTTCGTTGACTACTTAATCTGCATGTTAATCGTAGTGAATAGAGAGCACAATGTTCAATGATATAAGCTCAGTTTCCAGCGATAACAGGAATTTAAAGTACGCCAGTAAATGACAAGTTGAGTTGACGTATTTCGCCCCAGGATATCTCACTTTAATCAAAACAAATTACTTTTCCTTACAAGGTAGTTAAACCATTCATCAAACTTGCTTCATATCTATAATTCAAGACGTAGAAATTAAAATAATATGGGTGACAAATTCACTTTTCTGTTTTACTATATCAATATAATGATGTCAAAATTTTTACACAAACTATTCTTGACAGTTGTATGTTTTGATATAAATGAATGAAATATTGAGAAATATATTATTTCATATATTTCGGGATTTTTTTTGTTGTAAAAAAAATTTTCATTCTGTAATTTTTTTTCTTTATCACGGCGATTACTCTTGAGGTACAACGGGAGCTATATAAGGCTATCTTGTAAATGAGGGTCTTGAGAAAAAAAACTGAAACTGTCGAATATCCGCGGTGGGATTTATCACTGAGCTCATATATATACATATATATCTAGCAGCGTATATTTCTCATAAAAAATGATCGATCGAGTGTGATTTCTCGTGAACTATCCAAGTTTCAGTTATTGACGAAGGGAAAAAAGATCGGTATATACTTTAGAAAACATCAATTCCCTTTATATCTATATATTATTTAGCTATTAAAAAGTCTAAGCTTTATTCGATGTATAGCTTCTTATCATCGCGGCCCAATCCTCCGTGACCAGAGTCAGAGCGGTCAAATAGATACCTCGATATATACATAGATAGAGTTGTGGGGTTTTTCACTGCGACTACCACTGATCACGATTAAAATCGATATCTTCCTATTACTTGTGAAAACTAGCTTCTTATTTCTGCTGGGAATACATCCATAGTATCGAGCTCACTAAATATTTATACATTACAATTGTCAATAGATATATTATTGTATATTATAAAGCCGTAGCAAGATTTGTCAGTGATAGTTAAACGCGGAGTTCAAACAGTATCTTGGCCAGCAAGTTCGGCTATTATTCAAGTTGGAGGTTTTGGCGCGTGAGCTTGCACAAGAACGGTAGACCTGCAGACACAGTAGTTACATACTGGTGCTCTATATACAGGTATATAGATGTATAAATGCTCTGTATTACTGTGGCATATCCATGCACTACCACCGTGCAGTACCAATTTCAGGAACGAGTACCAGCAGCAGAAGCTGCCAGCGAGAGAAAGAGAAGGTATTCCCTAGTAGTAGAGGGTTATTACTTTAATGCACCGGCTGGTCGGTCAGCCGTTCTCTACACACTAGAGTCAATTTTGCACTTCGCCACTTCGCATATTATAACTGGTACTGTACAGTATAAGTAATGGCTTCCTACCTCTCCTTCATCCCAGTTCCGGTTCCTCCATATATATACTCATACCCGTGTATGTACATCCATATTCTAGGTATGTATATCAACTCCCTCTCACCTGCACGGTTGCAATTGCATAACACAGTTTTCTCAGTGGTAATCGGCAGTATACTCCATTTGTTCGATTAATTATACTTGGCGCTTACCAACTTCAATTTGCTTTTTATCTTTACTTTTGTTTTCAATTTTTTTTTGGTAATGTAAGCTCATATAATATCGGAGTATGAATGGTGTGTGAACGAGAAAGTTTTAAATCTCTTTAGTTAAAAATTTCAGATATTTATTATGCTTATAATAATATATGATAGTGAGGAATATTGTAGTGTAATTAGCGTAAACTTTATTTGGGAGAATAAAGACAGTGCAAAGTACATTTTGAGGATTGGGTTAACACGCGGCAAATAGTTAAATCGAAATCCAGATAAGCGATGTTTATGCGACCGCCTTTCAGCACCACGCTCTTTGCTCTTTCAAATGTATTTAAATGAATGTCTATGTGTGTATTTGAGTTGTATAGTTGGTACATACATGCATACCTATGTATTGTCATGTACATATAGATATAGGTAATACCGAGCTATTACTCCTCGTACTCACGAGCTTTATCTCGTGCGCGTAAAGTACCGTCGGAAAGCCAAAGATTCAAATGTCTCTCTAGAGAGTTTGAGATTCCGAGCTTCCCAATGGGTGTTAATTTTGTCGACATGCCATATCGTGAGCTCGCGTGCTGATCCGGAAGCCATATCTATTTATTCTCCATATATTACAAAATTTTGTTGTTTCTCTCTCTCTCTCTCTCTCTCTCTCTCTCTTTCTCTTGTATCATCGATACATATTTTATGGATATATACATCGTTTTACTCTCACTCTCAGTAATTCGTACGCGGGTAATTATCAATTCATATTGATTTGCTGTATTGAATGTAATTATATCATTGGAATGCTTAATTATTGTTAGTATATGCGGTGGAGTGTTAAACTAAAGTACATACAACACATATTATTTGTGTTGATGCATACTCAAACATAATTGCGTATGATTGACCTAAATATCACGTAACCATATACTTCTTCACATGATTTTGTACAGACGGCACTTAAACAGTTCGATTTTAAAGGAGTGATAATTTTGTATTGAATATAGTTTTCTGAGACACTAAATATTTACTTTACATAGGTACAATTATTCTGAGAAAAAATAAAAAAAAAATAGTTAAATTTATTTTAATTTGAAAAAATTACAAGTTTTTTTTTTATTAAAATTTTCTGGTAAAAATTAAAAATTTTAGGTGACCTATTTTTCTTCGATGTTGAAAAGACCAGTGAGTCACTGGGAAAAGTTTTTTTCATAAGATACGGGCTTGAATACCCAGAATATTTTTTTGTTTCTTTACCAAAAAACTAATTTTCAGTTGTCATGAAAAAATTTCTTTCACCGGAAAAACAGTGTACCTTACCGAACAAAACAGTCAAAAATTCGCAATACTACTGATAAATAAAAATAGATGAGTTTTTTTTTTATTTTCACAATAATAAAATTTGTGATATAAAAAATGTATTACTCTGAATTATTTATAATAATTATAACAGTTTTAAAAATAAATACTTATCGAGAATACATCTTTGTACATGATATTTTGATACACATGCAATTTAATTCTTAATGGACATTATTTAATATTTTATGTATTAATAAACGAGTATAACCCAATTCGTATTATATTAACAAAAACCGTCCTATAGTTGTACATCATGATATTACGGCAATCCACTGTTAGTATTTCGGTTATTGTAAAATGTAGCGGCCGTTAAGTACCGTAATTATTTCATTACTCCATTTATGGATTAAAATACTTATTATTATATATTATGTTAATGATGAATAACAAATAGCTTAGCAAATAGCAATATATCTATTCCGGTTTAGTGACATTCGTCGTTAGTTTTTCTCATCGGGTTACGGCTCGCGTTTGCCAAAAGAGTGTTGGAATGCATCGAGTTTATCACGGATAGGCCGTGGAATAATTTATATCGAACATATGAGATAGATTATTGAAACAGACCGTAGATTAATGTATTGGAGTGTAGGTGTAGGTGTGTTTGTTTGTATGAACGTTGACAAGTCTTGTCTTTGACTGACTATCTGAGAGAGAGCTTTGAAGGACTGCTGTAGACTATACATTGATATACGCCGTCTGCACAAACTTATGCAAAATCCCTGGCAGATAGCTCCGTGTATACCTATCGACGATCATTTGCCTGGTTGCTGTAGATTTGCGCGTCTTATGCTCCATGCAAATCATTGTTCAGGTATACGGTATAGTCAGCCGAACTATATAGCTGATGGTTGCGCTGTTTCGCTTGGTTTAATACAATAGTATTATAGAGCAACTGCCGTTGGTCGTCACAATAAATCACCAGTTGTCACAACGAGCATTTCAACTCTTGCACTGTTTTCCGGTCTTTGGTTCTTGATTTACCCATTTAGTTTATAACCTTTATAGGGATCTATCACTCTCAGTGTCATATACATCATTTAGCTTATTTTTATTTGATAGTTCATTTGTTTTTAATGTAATTATTGTTTCATGATGTGGTGATATGTTATGATTGATAAGACGTTTTTGATTTTATTAATTTAGTAAATAATGAAAATGTAATACGTCCGTCATAGTTAGATGGAAAATTAAACTGAATAAGATTTTTTTTTTTTTTTTTTTTTTTTTTAACTACAACTAAATGTTATGTTTCAACTGGGTAATTGACAGAAAATTGGACAGTAAAAATAGATTCAAGATGCCTGTGGAAAAAAAAGACGGATTCTAAATGAATGAGTAGGAAAGTTTTTATTTGATTGTATTCTTCATTTATTAATGCAATTAGTTTTTCTGGCTTCCGTTCATAGTATTTTATTTGTAATGTAATAAAAGTTGGCAGATGTTGTTTTCAAAAGTAAAATCAACTTGGCTATTTAGTTTTGTAATTTTATTACTCACGTAATGGAATATGTTTTAATCATTGTATTCGTCTTTTACATTAACAGAAAAAAGACTTTTGTAACTTATAATAGAATTTTTATTTAAATAACAGACAAATGTTTCACTAAAAATACACTGGAAAAACAATTAACTTTAATTAAGAGGAAAATTATAGAAACAAGAAAATTATTTTTGAGAGTTTGATATTCTGGGATCAAGCAGAAAAGTTTTTTGAAACTGAGAAATTTTTCTTGATTCAAATAAATTTTTTTTTGGTATAGATATACAGTCAGTTAAAGTTTTATATATTTTTATAATGAAAAAAAGATTTTTAATTATTTTATATAATTAAACTTGATCTAAAAACATTAAACAATAAAGTTTTCCTCTCAATAAAATTAATAAAATCTTATTTGAAACTAAAAGTTGGTTAATTAATAATCTTTTTCTTTGCTAAGAAAATTGAGCAGTAAGTTGCAGATCATGTTGTTAAACTCGAAGAATAATGAGAGTAATGAAAATATGTCTGAATACTAGTACGTCTACAAGTCTAAGAAAGTACGACGGGACAATGAAAAGTACTTATTGCCAGGAGAGTTATAGTATGAAAAGGTCCCGAGATAAACTTGAGGCTAAAGGGCTTTTCGGGTAAACTGCCGAATAGAATGAAGAAGAAGAAGCAGTAGCAGAAGTAGAGGAAGAGTTAGGGTAGTTTAGCACTCCGCATACTTTATTGGAATTACTACCCCGGGTCTCTCATCGTCGTTGTCGTCCTGGTTGCAATGCTCGTCTTCGGTATGCTAATAATGAAATGGATGCCTCCAAGCATGAATTTCAATAGTCAAGAGTGTGAAACTCATTTGTAAATTAACCTCACTTATTCATTAACGGTAACGACCTGTCGCAGCTCAACTTAAGCTTTTAAATTTCATTTCAAAATGTATTTTTATTATTTTAAAACAACTGTAATTTTATTTTTCTTTACATCTCATTATTGCAAACTTTTGTCAGCATTAACTCAGATCTACCGAGCTTGTTAAGATAGAAAAAATGTTTCAGCGAAACAAATAGAAAAAAAAATGTTACACGGAATTGATTATGAAGTTTTAAATGAATGAAGATCCATTGTTTTCTCTTTCGTTGCGTTAATTAAGAAAAATCGATAAATTTGTCGGTATCCGAACAACGGAGAATATATTAATCAAATTGGAAATGAAATAATTGGTGAGACAAGAGACAGAAAGAGAGCGGAAAGGAAAGGGAGTGAGTATGTTGCATAGTGAAAGGAAGGGCTGGTGGATGATTGGAATGCGATAGAGAAAATGGGATGGACGGGTTTGTCAGAGTATTGGCATAAGCATTAGTATCAGTAGGTTGTGATGTTACCCGGTGTTATGTACGCAGCCACACAGTGTCTCTCTAACCGCAATATGCGGTCTCTCGTCTCCCGCATAAATCACTTCTCGCAATATCCACGGCAGCATAGGGGAACTGCGGCGGGTGGCCAAGCGATATTCCAAAGAGTAAAGGGATGAGAGTCTGCTCTGGTTCGCTGGTACCTACACCCCTAGCATGACACACGACTCTGTTGACGCACTCCTCGTATTTATTTTTTTATACTTCTCCTCTACACACTCTCCCATCAATAATCTTTTTTTTCTTTTATTACCTACTTTTTTATTTTTATTGTTAGATTTTTTTATTTTGTTTCGGTCTATTGAATTTTAAGTCATGGACTAAAATGAACAAATGTCTGCGAATTTGATTTTTTTCACTCTTCAACTAATAAACTTTTCCGATAATTATACGGTAATCAGGAATTCGGGGAATTCTGATGTAATTTAATGGCGAATTAATATACGAATCAAGCGAAATATTTCCGTTAACATTTTTGAAATATTATTCTTAATTATTAATTACTTTATTTTTAGGTATTTGTTTCGACGAACAAATTCATCACATAGTTTTTAGGGAAAATATTCTAAAACTTTTCATTTATTGATAGTATAATTGGCCAGTGGTTGATGAATTCATTCATAAAGTTGAATTGAGTTCAATTTCTTTTTATTAAAACTACGCTGAGTATATATTTTTTTTTTTTTTAATTACAAATTTTATAAATAGAAGGTCGTATCGATTTTTATTTAAATAAAATTTTTCAGTCGTGCTTCCTGTTTTTTTTATGAATTCGTTACGGTTGAAAATTTACCTTAATGACGTCACTGTAATATATACATTTTTATATATGATAATAAACCTTTCAGAAGATATACTGAAATTTTTTTTCAGTTTGCGATACCTTTGCTCCGATGTACTCATAAAATTTCAAGCTTATTATGCTCGTGAAATTTATTATTCGTAAATAGTATACTCTATGTATACTACCTCCGTGCTCCAGTATAGAAAAATAAATAATAATAAATGTGGAGAGATGGTTGGAAAGTGGAAAATCTTGGGAAAATTCAACCATATTTCCTCGTGGTTAAACTTTCATAAGAATCTGTGCGTGTTTCCGCGTGAACAAAGGTACACATATATTTTGCGGATATGTATAGATATATAGAGGTGATATATTCCCATATGTTATATGTTCAAATTTAGTGGATTTAAAACATCTGAAGTGTGCAATGAATCACCGTAGTGATACTTAAAGGCAAAAAGACACCGAAGGGTCAGTTTTTTGTAACATGCTTCACAAAAGCTTATGGTGAATTTTCTTTAATATTATTCCTGACACAACTGTCATACATTCATATTTTTTGTTTCTTTTGAAACGATCCGATTTTTGTATCGTATAATTTATTGAAATTTTATTGAGGGCAGAAATAGTGTAATTTGAATAAAAAAAAATTAGAATCAAATGAATTGTCGGCAATATTTGAGCTGAGTTAATTTAATTCAAGTGTTTCGTCAAAAAATTTATTTATGCCTCGGGAAACAGAAGTGAGAGGAGCGTAAAAGGACATATTGGGAATGGTTGTGCGTTAATGGCACAACAATTTATCTCTGTCGATCTATGAACGATCGAGTAGTGAGTCCCGATATGCTCTATGTAGGTTATAAAGTTGGATAAAAGTAAAATCATGTTGCTGAGTTTTTCATGCTGTTGCGCTCAATCACAACTACCGGCAATGGCAATATTTTTTTTACACTATCTCTATTAGATAATAAATATAGTTACGGTTTTGAATAACAAAATAGTTTATGGCTAGATTATGAATAATTTATCAAGGTAGCGAAAAAAATTATAAAAATAAACAATGGGAATAAAAAATGTAAATTGTGAAAAAAATTTCATTATCACTTGTTATATTTTGCTTGCTACCAAATTATAGGCCATCCAAGAGAACACAAGCGGACGTTAAAAATTCTGTATCCGAGAAAATGGTTGCCGCGAATATGGAGAAGCAATTCTGCTCTGTTGTGCACGTAGGCGTAAAATGTCGAACGTTTACGGGAAAGGGATTTTTTTACTTTTTACTTTAAACTTTTTTCCTTCTTTTTAACCACTTACATGACCGTGGAGGTAAAATAGGATGTGTTTGTGAGTGTGTGTGTTTAACGGTGGCCTGATCTAGGTATATGGAATAATAATCATAATGATTATGATAATAATAAAAAAAATAGTGTTCAAAAAATAGCAACTTGGCGTTAAATAATAAAGACTCATACTTGTATGCGACTTGAGACTGGGAATGCTTTTTTTAACGCGTTCATATTATTTCGAGTTGTTTTCCTATTTGTGTTCTTATTTCAGTTCTCTTTTTCTTTTTCACCACTCTCTTTTAATATTGATGGAATTTATGTCTGCACTATATTGAAGTATTTTGGGTTTTATATATAAAGTAGAGATTAAAGCGCTGAATTTTTCGTATGAGGTGCTAGCTGAAAAGCTATTGAGTTATATAAACTCAAAAGAACTCTTGAAATGCAAATAGATTTTTATTTATTTAGTCAATCAAATTCACAGCTTTACGATATTTTATTATGTATTGAATCTCAATTTTTAAGCAGATAGCTATCGTCCATTTAGATGTTTTGTATTTTTTTTTAAATATTTTCGGTAATTAGTCTTAGATAGTTTCATTTTTGCAATATTCATTCAACTTCTTTTCATTGTGAT